>JANZYN010000126.1:0-86845 GCA_025583755.1 Cordyceps tenuipes
CCGAAATGAACAAACAAGAAACAACACAGGGAACAACGTTATACTAACGAGCAACCCCCCCGACTTTTTGCCTTGACTTCAGGGCGACCCCAACGCCTCCATCCCCACCGTCCAGCCCGTCATCGGCCGGCCCATGTTCGCGCCGCTCGTCCCCGAGACCAGCGTCCTGTTCGTCTCCCAGGCCGCCGTCGCTTCCGGCGCCGTCGCCTCTTACGGCCTGCGCAAGCGCGTCGAGGCCGTCCGCGGCTGCCGCTCCGTCGGCAAGGCGGATATGAAGTTCAACGACGCCATGCCCCGCATGCGCGTCGACCCGGAGAGCTATACCGTCGAGGCCGACGGTCGGGTTTGCACCGCCGAGCCCGCCGAGACCCTGCCCTTGACTCAGGCGTATTACGTGTTTTGATTGCGTGCATGGTAGGGGGGTTGCGTGGATTCGCAAGGCGGGCTGGTAGGCGGCAGATGACTGGTCCTGGATCGGAAGGAAGGCTGTGTGTGTTGGTCCATCTACCTATGGAACGTAAGCCTCCACATCAGTGGCGGCTGGCATTTGACATTTTCATCATTTCATAGCTTGTTCAGCGAGTTCTGCTAGAATTGACGGATATACCAACTTGACTTCATCAGTGCTCGACGCTGCAGCTTCCCGTCATGGGCATGGAAGCAAGCACCGGCTACGTCACAATGAATGTCCATCCTCCTACGCACAATGGCCTACCAAGAAAACTGTAACAACCAATGTCTCCAGAAAAAATCATTGCTTTCATTACAGGGCATTCTCGACAACCGAGTGCTCCCGCTAAGTACAGTCATCAAAACGGTTCGTTATTTCACAGAGAAACTCGCCAGAGTGCCCTAACCAGATATATCCCTCCCCAGTCACGCCAAACTTCGCGCCGAAGAAAATATAAACAAAAAACAACTCAGAAAAACAATACCTAAGTAGTATAACGTCCGGTTTCGATTCCGCATACAAGCGTCTCCCGGGCTTGACTGGCCGACAAGTGCCCCCATGCCATAACAGATAAATTCAAACAAGTAGAATAGCGAGAAGCAAGCAGCCATGTGCTTTGTAGTGCCTCACGAGGCACGAGACGGACGAGACTAATACAGCTCACGCAAGGGGACATGCATCGCGCGGGAATAAGCATGCCACGAGCGGCATGTTGCCTCAGAACGTATCGGTTCCTCGATCATGTATCCGTACATGTAGCCGCTTCAACAGCCGATCATGACAGTGAGAGAAGAGTACTGAAGCGAACCGCGAGAAAGAAATTCAAACGCTTCGAAAAGAAAAATGCGCCGTGGGGATCGAGCTGCACGAGTCTCACCCTGAGAAATTATTTCTTGTTCTTGCGCGCCGACTTCTTGCCATCGTCCTTATCATCAACGGCCTTGGTAGATGTGCGCCTGCGCTTCTTGTCAGGGCTGGCAGGGCCGCCCTTGGGAGTCTCGACCTCGGTGATAGGGACATCGCTCTTACGCTTACGACCCGTTGCACTCTTCTTCGGAGTTTTAGCCGAGTCGTCTTGCCCAAGCTGTTCGGCGATGGCGGCCTGCACATTCTCCGTCTTGGAGGTATCCTTGAGGTCCGGCATGGGAATGCTATACTCCTCGGCGTATTTCAGCGCATTCTCATCCGTCATGTTCTTGGCCTCCGGGTTGCCTGCCTTGTACGAGTGAACGCGGGCGTTGTAGAGGCGCAGATTGTACTGGTACGCATTGTTCCAGCCCTGCTTCTCGTGGGGGGTCATGTTAGCCCAGCGGCGCTGGCCCTCCTCCTGAACAGCACCCTTGGGGGCCTCGGCACCGAGGTCGTTGGCGATGATGGAGCGGGCGTGCTGCATGTAGAGGAAGTACGGAGTGAGAGGGCGCTTGGGAGCATTCGGATCATGAGTCCGCTTCTTCCGTTCCTTCTTCTCCTCAGCCGGAGGTCCAGCCAGGTCACCAACGGGTAGCATGAGGCCGGCGGCGGCAGCGGTGGGGTCGAAACTGTTGATCAGTTCGTTGACGTCGCCTTGCTGCTCGCCAAGAAGCATACTAGTCTGGCGGATGTAGTCATTGGTGAAGGAACGGAGGAGCTCCAGAATAGTAGTGAGACGGTTGACGGCCTGATGAGTGTAAGCCATTGTTCAATCGCGCAAGATCAAATGCAGGGAATCCAATAGGCAGAAACAGGGTGATAGAATAGTGAGGACGCGATGAGATAATGAGCACTGGTAGTTCTCAGTGGTGGTGAAGCTAGTGAAGGTTACGGTGGTGGGCAGTGGCCAAGCTGGCAGAGACGTTGTACTTTTAGCGGCCAGACAGGGTCACCAGGCAGATCTGGTGGGCAGTAGGCAGTGAGAGTGGGCAGTGGGGAGACGCGCTGGGGCTTGGGTGTTCGCGGGCCGCATGTAAACAACAGTCCAGTCGCGTCTCGTGCCAGCGACAGCTGCGCCAGGAACCAGACGGAGAAAATAGAGGGAACTTTGGCATTTCTTTCATGGGAAGGAATACCGGTGTGATTCGCATTTGCTTGCACTTCGAAAAAAAAATTGTTAAGTTGCTGCCAAAGTTGCCGCCGCTTCTCGTAGCCCCAAAGTCAAGCAGCAGCTTGGCCAGTGTAGCTAGCTAGGCAGGCTCTGAATGAAGCTTCGTGCTCTGGCGCGACCAAGCTGTTACACACGAAGGTCTGATGCGCCAACCTGAGCAAGGCCGGCACAACTTTGGCGGATGATGCAAGGTGCTGGGAAGGGGATTTCAAGTAGAAAGGGCAAGAAAAATGAGGCTACTCACAGCATCGCGAACGCGCATAAAGCTCTCGTTATCAACAACACGAGGACCAGCGCTGGGGTTCACAGGAGGAACGAGTCCAGCAATAATAGGTGGCATCACCATGGTGGTCGCAGGAATGACTCCCTTGGGCTTGTCATCAGCCTTCTTGCCAGGACGAGGCATATCGTGATGAAGAATTTGGTTGGTTGAGCGTTGAGGAATATACAGGCCAGTTCCGGGAGGGGCGTTGGCCGTTTGATTGAAGCTCGTTGGAGTGGTTCAAGCTTCAGATGTGGCTCTATAACCAGAGCAGTAGAGATCAGTTGTAGAGCGATCACACAGAGGCCTAAAAAAAAGTCCACTGACGCGATAGCGGAAAGACGGTGGTGACGGATGGTGATGGTGGAGCTGGAGGTTTTGGGCGGGAGGCTTGGGGAGAGTGAGGTGCTAGAGGAAAGAGAAGATTTCAGTGAAGCCTGTGAGGGGGGATCAGAGGGGTGCTGGAAAAAACAGAGGACAGCGAGTGATCTGGGAAAAAAAAAATTCGGGGGGGGGGCTGGGCAAGGGGCATAACGGTGGGTGGCGCCCCAATTAAGTACTTTCGAGCCTAGAGCCACAGGCGGTGCACAATCAGCGCGACGCCGGCTTACAGCCAGCGGGGTAACCGCAGCGCTCCTGGTGGTTATGGAAGGTTACGTACGAATGGTTAAGGTGTGCGCTGTTATTTTTCCGTAGGGAGGTGAAGCTGGCGTGAAGGAGGGGTGCCTAGAGGCAACTAGCCTAGAAGGGGGAGGGGTTATGTCGCGCAGGAAAATTTTGCACTCGACCGCTACTGGTGGCTTGCCACATCGCTCCCCCCCCTTGCTCGCTCTTGTACGCGCCGGCTAGATAGGACATTATTACTGTAGCCTGGCTGGCTCATCAAGTTCTAGCTACTAGCATGTTTGAATAGTGTCTCGCTACCCATCGGTTCTGTTCATACTACAAGGTGCCTAGTGCTTCATGGGCAAACCTCGTCTAGAACTGCACCGTGCACAGTTGCAGAGCCCTATTTTCTCACCTTATTAGGGATTAACCCCCTTTCACCGCTACCGGAACTCACTGTGTCACAGAACTTCAGCGCGCTCCCGCCTGCAGCTGCCCAGCTGCAAACAGCAGGTGAGGCCTGCCACCGAGTCGCTAATTCGAGGTGCTGGCCTACAGGACCTGCCCCACTGGTTGCCACAGCCCAGGCGCATGGAAATGAATGTGGAAGCATTGTAACAGCGACCTCGCTATCCTATCCGTCCAACCGTTCTTGGCCGTGTAACCAACTGGCATAACGGCCCGCGCTCACCTCCGTCCGCATCACGCCCTGGTTTTCCATGCCACGCACATTGAGGTTCCCGGGCCAAAAGCATTAGTGCCTCTGTCACTTTGAATGTCTGTCCCTAGCGATCGCCATCAGCCCGCCACAGCACTCCTTTTATGCTGTCTCCCGTTGGCTCCCGCAACCCCTGTGCAATCCGTCAGGTTTCTTATTCTCTCCCTCCACTGCACCCAGCTGCAGTATCCCGCGCGTACCTCACTAACGACAATGTGTACCTGAATGTATTATTTTACTACAATGGTTGTTAAAATAGGTCTGGTGAATTATGTTATGAGTAGTCGTTTGGCACTAGAATTATGTGCAGCCACTGTGGTGTCGCATCAATGCTGGCCCGACTCCTAATGGTCCTTTCAGCTCCTGGCCAGGACTCGACTGTGATGTTACAAGACCTCGTAGTGACTTTGGCGAAGCCCTGTAACTATCAGCACCTAATATATTGGCGGCGCGGCCTGGTGGCTCTGTGACCGTGTTGGGCAGGATAACCCCAACCAGTTGGGCTATTGCCGTTCCAGCGGCTTCAGGCTTCCATCTGCAGAGTGTAATTCTCAGCACGGCCCTGTTACCCCTCACTTGCTTCACTCGGCGTGTCAGCGCTGCGACATTCCAGTCTCCCCGAATCGGTTACTGGACACCGCTGACCTTCTCCAGCCATTCGAACTTCAGCAGCCCTGCTATGGCTGTTGAGCTGGGCTGCTAATACCTGTTGAATAACCATGAAGCACTGAGCTCCGGGATATGCCACTGAACATTACTGAACTCAGGCTAGCACAATACGCGGCTGCTACCTAGGTACTGCCTACGTAGGTAAAAGGTCCACGTCTATTACCAAGGTTTACAACAACTTATTACCCCGGCTTTGTCGTCAACTCCAATGTGTTGGTTCCTAACTACACAAAGTTCCCTGCCAAGTTGTAAAGTGTAGGCCGATCGCGGGCCTACCACGTTGTGATCACTACATTGTATTATGTTAGTAGAGCATGTGTTTCTTGATGCCGTTTACCAGGAGGCCCTTGGGGGTATTATTGTTGCTAATGAATGACTGGTATAAAAGCTGGTCTCTGTCTGCCCTCCTTGAAAGCGATGCCATAGCAGTTATCCGTTGCGACAAACTTGTTATTTTACCCTGTTATCTAATCCCAATTTTCACGTCTGGGGTACTCAGCTGATCACGACGTAGCTTCATGTTAACTCTATTGAGCATCCCAATACACTTGTTTCGCTGGTGCATGCGGGTTGGTAAACCAACAGGGTAGCACATCAAGTCCGCTGGAACGAGTTGGTGATGGGAATTCCTACTGGGCAAAGAGCCATCTCGCTGTCCACTATTGGCAATTACCCGCTTACACTATGCTTGTACTTTCTTCAACGAATTAGACAGGGTTCACCAGGCAGCTGTCCTGTGGTGAGCACGCACCCTCGGGGTGTTGAGTACGCTGAGCGATGCGAGCATGGGATGGTGCATCTCTTCTATTTCAAATTCTATCCGAGGTTGGATGAGCTATAAGTAATGTGAATCTGTGTTCTGAAACACGTTAATGATCTGCAGTTACGCGTCATAGCGTAAACAACGCTTCGGATTATTAGTGGACGCCTGAGGCTTCACTTGTTGGCAAGCAAATAGGAGCCCCGCTTTCCACTCCAGGGTCTCAGCTTGCTTGTGCAATTTCTACGTCAATGCCTCAAATTCAGGTCCTTGGCCTGCTGTGGAAATCTTGCAGCCAAGACACTCAGTCGCAACTTATACTTTGCCTGCAAGCTTGACCAAGTTTATCAGATGAAACCCTTCTCCGTTGACAAGCACAATCCCTCGTCAAGCTTGGACTTGGTAGGGTATTTCTGCACGCCACCTCCCCGCCCTGCCATCACTGCACATCGCCATCCATCACAGGCACCACCGTCCGATTGTTATGCTACTCAAACGATTAGAAGTATAATAATAAGCTTCATGAGTTTAGCGGCCCCTTCGTCCTCATTCCCCTCCCGCCCTCCCAAAAATGTTGCCACAAGCGGCCTAACTGTCGCTATCCAAACTGCCACCGACCACTCAGAGCTTGTGCCCCTCGATTAGTGCTGCTTGTCTGCCCCTCTCGCCACTATCCGAGCCGCCGTGTAGCTTCACCGGTCTTTTCATCATCCCGCTAATTAAATATAGTTTCGTACAATTTTGCGCTGGAGAACGTTGCTGTTGATAAGTGCACTGCTTCTGCTGCGCCCTGCCGTGCGCTTTACCTCGTAAACGCCCATTGTGCACTGTGACTGACGTACCATCCCCCGCCAAGCAGGAACCCCTCCTTGCTCGCGGACCCCTCCCTTCTCCCATCTTCACTTCTTCTTCAATTTTCTCTTTCCTGATTTCCCTTCTCCTGTTTCTTCCTTGCACCTGGCTCAACCCTTTGTCCCGTCATCATCAGCCTTTCCAACTACACCCGCAGCCCTAACCTTCACAAGATCACTGCGCCTCCAGAGAACCACCTACACTTTCCCACCTCCACCATGTCCAGCTTTCGATTTCCGGGTCTGCTGTTGGGTCTTGTCATCCTTGCCGCCTTGGCAAGCCCGGTCGCCGCCTTCGGTGCCGGAAATATTGCTTCCATCTCAAAGGTGGAAGGGCAAAACTGTCAGTCGTTTGCCTGTCATCTGCCTCAGCGTAACTAACGGGCGTTCAAATAGGGCGCCACGGTGACATTGAAGATGCGCTGCTCTCCATTGCCATGGCCCGAGCCTTCAACGGCAAAAAGTTCAGCAAGCTCATGGTCTCCCGTGTCTATTTTGGTAACTGGCTTCGCGACTACTCGCAGGCCATCGACGTCGGCACTGTCAAGTCTGTTTCCGCCGAGGCTATCCGCTTGCTCCTCTGCGTTCTTGGCTTCATGACCTTTGGCTATGGCTCCGGCGAGTTCGAAGTCACGGCCGACCGCGTTGGCTGCTACCGCCCCGAAGATCACATTGACAACCCCAAGGATTACGCCGAAAATGTCGATGCCCGCCAGTACCACGATCGCCTCCGAGGCCCCGTCGACGAGGACGCTGAACTTTCCATTGATGAGCGCAACGGAATGAAGAAATACATTGCTTCCGAATCTGATAACATCATGACCTCGGCCAAGCATGTTCGTAATCTTTTCACCCGTTGCATCGAGCTTGGCCGTCGCTACAAGCAGAATAGTGACAAAGCCGATCGTAACGAGGCTCTCCGCCTCATGGGCACCGGCCTGCACTGCTTAGAGGGCATGTTTTTTTATCCGCAATACTTGTTTTATCTGTAACATTTCATCGGTTCTAACCTGCTTTTACAGACTTCTTTGCGCACAGCAACTACACGGAACTTGCCCTCATCGAAATGGGCGAGCCTAACATCTTCCCCCATTGCGGAACTAATACCAAAATCCAGCTTGAAGGTGCACAAGACTCTGTATACCCTATCGTTACGGGTACTTTCGGTGGTGTCGACTTTCTGCACTCTGTTACCGGCGAAGGTTAGTTCCTCCACCCTTGATACGCCTGCCAGTGCTTGCATACTAACGCTCCATAGTGTCCGACAAGCTGACCCAAAACGAGATCGAGGAACTCGAAGGAGCACTGGAGCAACGTAAGCAGTCTGACACCAGTTTCCTTCGCGAACTCCTTGACAAAATCCCCGACGGTATCCTCGGTGGCGGAAAGGAGAAGCAGAAAATCGACGAAATTCAGGAGAACGCCAATGCGGCCCAGATGGAGAACACCTCTGTCTCGCCAAAAGATCCTGAGGAGTTCACGGTCTACGTCAAAAATATTTTTGACCAAATAATGCCTGCCATCAAGCTTCATGACGATATCATGAAGACCATTGGTAATGCCGTCGATAAGATCCCCGTTCTTCCGAAGATCATTGAGCAGCTGGAGGAGCAACTCACCCAGTTTGTCTTCTCTATCATGGCCCCATTCATTGTTCCTTTGATTCGACAGATTCGCAACGAACTCAAAACTGGTTCTGAGGAGATTATCACGAGCAGCCAGAACCAGCAGCATGTTGTTTTCAATGATGACAATAGCACCAACCCCACCCACTCTATGCTTTCCAAGGATCATTTTTCCAACGTGAGAAGCTCTTGAAAATGCGGGTCGATAAAGCAATGGATTTGCTAACCGGTGTAGATTTTGAACGAGATTGCCGGTCGAGGCGCTGCCAAAACTGTCTCTTGGGCCGTTCCGCAGCTGATGGAGGCCATTGACGACGAGAACGTCGACGTGGATCGTCTATGTGATCGCCTTATTTACGGTGTGCTTCACCACCCTGCCCAGAGAAGTATGGGTGATGATGGTGTTAGCGAGGCGCGCCAGATGATCTTCCAGGTCGTCGAGGAATGGTGGGGCCAGATGGGCGACGACCAGCGCGATGACTATCGCCGGAAGCTTTCCCGCGAGGGCGTGCAGAATGGAGATAATCACAAGGAGGGCGTTTATGACACTGGCCACGGACATGGATGTGTTGGGAAGCTTGAAATGCGTAAGCTCTATGGCGCGCCAGACACTCTGGAGACCAAGATTGCCAGTGCTGCAGCCAATGCCATTTTCACAAGCGCTAGTGGTATGGTTTCCGATATCGTGGAGCAGCAGACCGGCATTCAATTGCCTGGTAGGCAGGAGAAGGAGGAATCCGGTGGCTTGAAAGGATTCATTAAATCTATCTTTAGCCCGGACGAGGAAGAGGGCAGGTATGAATAGCCCTTCACTTCCAGGCAACCCGCAGGCTCTAATGGAATACAGCAGCGGCCGTACCGAAAACCGGCCGGATCAGAGCTCGGGTAATTTTGGCGGTAGAACCGACGACGGTGGCCGACAGCACGGCGGAGGTGGGGCCGGTTACGGTCGACAGGACAGTGGCCGTCGGCAGGATTCCGACTCGTACGGAAGCTCCAGTCAGAAGAGAGATGATGACTATGACGGTGGAAGACACGACAGCGGCAACCGCCGAGATGACAGCTATGGGGGTGGAAACGACAGCAGCTACGGCGGCAGACACGAGAGCTATGGTGGCAGGCAGGAGAGCAGCTATGGCGGAAGGAATGAGAGCTATGGTGGCAGGCAGGAGAGCTATGGTGGCAGACAGGAGAGCAGCTATGGTGGAAGGCAGGAGAGTAGCTATGGCGGAAGGGAGGAGAGCTATGGTGGAAGGCAAGAGAGCAGCTATGGCGAAAGGGAGGAGAGCTATGGTGGACGGCAAGAGAGCAGCTATGGCCGGAGGCAGGAGAGCAGCTATGGCGGAAGGGAGGAGAGCAATTATGGTGGCCGGGAAGAAGGCTCCGGTGGACGGCAGGAAGCTAGCTATGGCCGCAGTAGCGGACATGGGTCGCGGCGCGATGACGACTATGATGGTCGGGGCGATGACAGCTACGGGGGCAGACACGAGGGGGGGCGTAGCGGTCGTGATGAGTACGGTGGGAGGGATGAGTACGGTGGACGGGGTGAGCATGGCGGACGGGATGAGTACGGGCAGGGTGATGAGTATGGTGGTCGACGAGAGCACGGGGAATCTGGTCGACGCCGACGACATGGCGACGAAGATGACAATGACCGATACTAAGGAGAGGCCATGCATGCTTCCACCTTGCGATGGGGTTATGAGGGTTACAAGGGGCGCTGGCCTTGTCTTTATGTAAAGAGTTTCCGCCAAATTGGTATGATTGAAATGTGCTAAGTTGATATGATTGAGTTCGAAGCAATCTTGAAGTGATTCGAGGTTGATACAGTGGGTGGCAGCATCTATCAAGATGGGTGAAATCGATAAATGATTTGTTTTTAAATATATATATATGATACTTAACAACTAGATATAATGCTTGTAGGGGCGGGGATACACAGTATGATGTGGGGGTTCGCATGGACGCGTTTCGCGTCCCGTGTCGCGATATTGTTACCCTGCACATGAAAGCCATGCAGCTTAATGCCGGTCGAAAATGTCCAAATTCGACGGATGACGGTATGTCTATAAGTGGTTGGTTTGAGTGAGCAATATCATTCGTATTGTTTTTTTCTCTTTCTTTTTTAGGCACCTTGCGGGGTTGTGTTGCGGATTTTGACAGCTTTCTACATATATGCAGTTGTGCCATGGAGTTTTACAAAACTACCTAGTGTACGTTTACTGGGCTTCAGGGGAGAAAATGAGGGCGAAATCCTACGAAACCATCTAACCATATGTGTTTATATATGCATATTTACACACATGCAAGACGAGGATGCCATGACAATGCATAAAGTACGACGGCGACGATTCGTCTCATGGGATGCAGAGCAGGCCGAGTTGCGCGATCAGCCAGCCACACACCATCCAACACAACAAAAGTTGATGGAGGGAAGGAGGGGGGGGGCGGCTTTGCTTGAGAGTCTGCGGGCCCCGCGACGTAACCGTACTCATGCAAGGCAAATGTCTGGCGGCGAATTGCGCGTTTCGGTGGCCTTGCATTGGTTGCGCCTACATGGGCGTCGACGATCAACTTGCCTCATGAAATGTGTATGGGGAAAGCGCTGGGAATCCACACATGATGCCAGGGTCCTCCGAACCCCCTCCTGCTGTCTGCGAAAAGACGAAAAAAAAAAAAAATGAAAAATGAAGAGAAAAGAGTTGGCGAGAGGGAGAAAAAGAATAACCACTATGCATGACAAGGCTGGGGGTCCCGTACAGGGGTTTTTAGATGACAAATTTTTTTACTTGGATAACAGACCCAAGTCGGATGAGATGGAGGACGTTGAGGAACCGGAGCGAGATCAGCTGTGCAAGGGCCTGTACAGACAGACTGCCGAAGATGGGGTGGTAGAGGAAGAAGGAAGAGGCCAGAAAGGCGAGAGACAGGAAGGCTGCGGTTTTTGCTGGCACACGGGATGCATGCAAGAGCGAGGACCGAACGGATGGGTTGCTGCTCTGGCAAGCCACACACGGACCGAGCAGTTGTGATCAGTCAAGTCCAGCCGTCCTTGTGCCAGCCTCAGACAGTTGGTGCAACAGAAGTGAGCGAGATGGAGAATAAGGTACCTTGGAGTGCCGATAAGCTTCTGGGGGGGCGGGCATGGCGCATGGAGGTGCCTCGGTGAACTGTGCTGCCGTGTTTCTTGTCTGGTTCTGCCTCGTCCTTCTCTTCTTCGTCCCTGTCGCGGCGGCCATGATCGGCGGTCAAAGACGGAAATACTGAGGAAGGAAGCGCTTCGGTGAGTCTGGCGACAGGCCGTGCTGATTGATGGACGGGATGGAGGCGAAATCGGTTGGTTGGTTGGTTGGTTGGTTGGTTGGTTGCGGGGAGGCGAGGCGAGGGGAGGCAAGGGCGAAGCATGAGGACAAAACTATGCACAGGAGGTGCACTAGCGAGTGCCGCTGTCTGGCAGACTGAACCCGGAGCGCATCATAAAACGACACAAGCTGATGGATAATTGTCAGCAGAGGATACTCTGTCTGCATACTGTATGCATACGGATAGTTCGGTCTCATATTCTCATATTGTGGCTTGGGCGAGCGTTTGTGCTACAGCCATTCCATCGAGCCTTGTTCGTTTTTGGCATTACCCTGGTTTCCATCTCGATTCCTGGGCTCAACTAATCCTTGCCGCGAGCTATTGAAATTGGGTGCATCTAGACTGCCCTCTCGCCGCGGATACGTCCACATGTAGGTAAAACTACTAGGTAGTTCGGTAAGTCAAGGCTGGTAGGATTCAACTAGTGCACGGATAGTCGGAGGAGGCCAACTAGTCAGTGAGAATATCAGGCCCGGCTGATATGGGTTAAAACTTAACAGGACGAGATGAGGTCAGCCGCCGAGGCGGACATGACTTTTTGACAACGCGTGCTTCTACGACTTGGACAGTGGCAACTCGTGTCATACAGCGCGTAGTACCAGGTAAATACCACGTCTATCCCTACGAAGCCACTGCATTTCCTTTTTTTTTTTCTCGGTGTATTCGATTGCCAGCTACGTGGACGGCAGACGTAGATTCGGTGTGCCTTTTCGTGATGGCCCCGGCATGACTCGATAACCAGCTCGAGATCCGTGGCATCGAGGAAGGCAAGACCAAGGGGCGGCAGGACAGGCCCAACTAGTTGTCATTTTCATGCGGTGATGAGTAGCTGCATCGTTTCGGCCACTACCGTGATTTTCTTGTCGGATAATTATAAAAATAGGCTGGCAGTGAAGACTGAGACAACAACGACGAGGGATAACAGCCATGCATGGACCAGGCTGGCTGGCTATCGTGGTGGCGAAAAGGAGAGCAAGCGACGAATGTGTAACCAACGATGAGGGCGGCGCCGACGACATGTTTCCAACATTTACAGCGATGGAGCGAGTAGAGCCGGGCGTCATCGGTCACACACGCAATCGTAGGCAAGACCTGAGGAAGCACCAGTGACGACATAATCCGGGGAGTGCGACCTGGGTAGGGAGGACAGGTGCATGTTTGCGCGGCGGCGCAACGACAAAGCGACGCCGACGAGGGTCCGAGACAGTGACGATGCGATGCGATGTGATGCGATGCGATGCGATGGAATACAATCTGGATATGGCCAAAGTCGAGAGCCGTGAAATTGAGGGAGGAGGATGACGAGGATGACGAGGAGGGGGGTTCGTCAGCAGCGGCCATGCATTAGAGCAAATCGGGTCCAGGACTCGAGTGGATAAGGGATAAATGAAGTTGAAATAGAGTAAATGCAAGCCGGTTAAAGGGAGTTTTTTAGGGCTGTTGTGGAGGTAATATTGATGCAAACGAGACAGAGGTTACTTTTTAGTATACCAAGTAGGTTGAAGATTGCAAGACGGGCGATATGCAAATACGGAAGGTACTAACTAACACAACGCCACCACAGCACGCTAGAGGCGGAGTGCCCTGAATTCCAGTGGTAACAGAACAGTTTTCGTTTTCCAACTTAGTCAGTTGCACAGCTCACAGCTCACGGTACACAATCGCAAAAATCCCCAGACTATCCAGCTGACAGACATCGGGCCTTTTTTCCCTCGTCTTGTTTGCCTCGAGCACTCTTCGATGTTACCTCGCATGCGCTTGCCGCAACCTTGATAGAGTCTAGATCGGTAGGTTCCTTCCAGTAGGTAGGTAGGTAGGTAGGTAGGTAGGTTAGTTAGTAGTAATGAGTTAGTTCCTGCTGTGAGAGTGGGCTCAGCTGGTGGATGCGGTGATCGTGGATGCATGTACCCAGTACTCGCGAGTAAGTCATTCTGCCTCGCTGGCCCAGGTATCTTTCGGTCGAGATCCGTTCGGCTCTGCGCACGAAATGGGCTTGAGAGTAACGACAGGGTATACCTAGATTCGGCGCCAGGAGTTTGTATGAGGTACAAGGGATGGCTTTTGTTTCTGACCATTCTGCTGGCCGTTGTGCTCCAACTACAGGTACCTTCCTACCTACAACGTACTGGGGTAACTAGTTCATAATGTACTGTAGGAGGTAATCTGTCTGTGTTTTGCTCGTCTTCTGTAACTATCCCGTCGCTGTCCTGCCTGCTGTCCTGCCTGTCCTGTCCTGTCCCGTCTCTTCTGGCCGCTACCAACGTTACCACCAAAACCACCACAACTCCTCCTCCTCTCCCCCTCAGAAATTGTCCTTGTCCTACGCTTCTACCGACTCCTCTCGCTCGCCATTTATTAAACTCCGACTCCCTCCTTCATCCCAACGTCGCTTCATCCTCTCCGTGCTCGACAAGCCCCTCGCCCTCGCCCACGCTCACTCCTTCCCCCCCTTTCCTCTCTTCTCTCCTCCTCCCTCTTCTTCTTCGCGTTGGCCTCCACTCCTCGGCCGACTCATCCGCCCGACAGCGACCGTCTTCTCCTTGTTGCGAGGCCCTTTCCTCAACGGCCGCACGACCCCCTCCCCTGCATTCTCGCGACGGATATCCTTGGACAAGTACTGGCACTCACGCAGCCAACCCCTTCGTTGCTTGCGCACAATCTCAAAGACTCGACGCGCATCTCAACCATCGACTCTTCTCTTCACTCTCTTGCCTCTGCCACCTCCGTCAGCAATTGTCCCTTCGGCCCCTGGCCTCACCACCCGCGCCGCCACCACCGCTGTCCCTCCACCACCGCGCCGCTCATGCGCTCTCTATAATGTCCCCCGCCTCCTGATTGGCATGCCGCAGCCGCTATGTCTCTCGTTGGACTCTACAATGGGGTCTTACTCTTCAGTAACCCCTCCTGGAACGGCGCCGGCACCGTCCCTGTCTCCCTCATCCGCAACATCACCGACGTCGCTCACGACCTGGGATACGAGCAGCAGATCCAAAACAACCTCACCACGCTCTCGACAAACGGTGCCCAAACCCTCAACGGCGTTATCCAAGGTCTTCTCTACGTTCCCGACGTCTCCACCGTCGCCTCGTGCAACACTCAGCAGTACGACTTCATCCCCCTCAACGTCACTCGCAGAACCCAACTCCCGCCCGCGAATTACAACCTCATCGGCCTCGCCCCCTGGTTCAGCATAGACTGCGTCCAGGCCTACCTTGCCTCGGCCCGTCTGGATCCCATTCGCGCCTTCGTCTTCTACAAGCCCAACAACTCGACCGACAAGCCCCAAGGCCCCGACTCGGCCGTATGGAATCTCGACGACGGCGGCGCCTGGAAGGAATCCAGGTTTCCCATCTTTGCTATTCCCGGCATCGAAGGCCAGCATATGATGACTCAACTGAGCCTCTACTCCGGAACCGCCGATGCCGTCCCCCACGGCCCTGAAATAATACAACGCTACGGAACAGGCCAAGGAGACTACGTCAGAATCTGGACCCAGCTCACCATGAAGAGTTCGGCCAGCCTACCGTCGCTATGGGTATATTTTCTTATCGTTATTGGCGCCCTTCTCGTCATTGTCGCCTCCGTATCGCTCACCATGCATTTCATCCAACGTCGCCGCCGCACCTCGCTGCGCAAACGTGTCGAATCTGGCGAAGTTGATCTCGAGGCCATGGGAATTAAGCGATTAACGGTTCCCGCCTCCCATGTCAAGGACTTCCCGCTCTTCACCTACACTAGCCGACCCGAGCTCGCACATGACCTCGCAACCCCCTCTTCCGAGGTCACCGTCATGCGATCCGGCAAGGGTAAGAAGAAGCGCAGAGGTGACCGCCATAGCAACTCATCTGCTACCGTCGTCTCCGAAGGCGTCCAGACCTTGCGTAGCCAGCGCTCTGCTGTAACCGGAAAGGCTGACACAACTGCCACCAACTTCCAACCGCAGTGTCACATCTGCCTCATCGGCTTTGAGGACCGTGCCAGTGTCATCCGCGAATTGCCATGTCACCACATCTTCCATCCGAGCTGCATCGACGAGTTCCTTCTCCGCAATAGCTCGCTTTGCCCCATGTGCAAACAGTGCATGCTGCCGCAGGGCTACAGTCCCAAGATCACCAATGGCATGGTCCGCCGCGAACGCGCCCTTCGCAAGCTTCGAGAACGAGTCGAGTTTGACGACTCTTCCATAGAATCTGGCGACGTCAAGTATAAGGGATGGAGCAAGCCGGGCTGGGGAAAGCGGCTCTTCCACTCGTCATCCTCGTCAGATGAGACTCGGGACATTGAGCTCGAGAAGCGACAGCAGTCGTCACCTGACTGCCCCGGCGGAGAAGACTCCGCCCGACGGCCTGGAAATAGCAGCGATGAGACGCCTGGAACTGGACCTCAGGAAGCGACCCCGACGACACCGCCGACCCCGACACTAGTGCCACTGGCCACAGAACCTGCTGTCCCGCAGCAGGCCGTTTCTGCCCCGCCTCCGAAGAAGACCCGCCCGCGCAAATCCAAAGCCCGACCCCTGCATGTTCTGCCCACGCAGCCCGAAGGCGCAGAACTTCGAACAGGGTTCGCCGGTTTTGTCGGTCGTAGCAGTCCATCCTCGTTTGCGCGTGAGCGCATGCGAGAGATTGCTAACCAGAATGCGCCGTTTGATGATCCCGACCAATCGCGACCCAAGTGGCGCCGTGCGGTCACAAAAGTCTTTCCGGGGTTATAGAAGGCATGCATTCTGGGCTCGGCGTTTGCGGTTCTTTGATTTGTGGGTTTAGCGGGCAACATGGGCAAAAGCATGGCGACGGCGTTCTTCTTCCCTGGGACTTCTGGGGCTTCTTTTTTTTCTTGTTTAATTCACGACTTAATGAGGAGATGTTTGCATGCGGAGCAAACATTGATAGCAGATTTCTTTCCTCCCCTATTTCCGGGACTGTGGGGGATTTTGGGTCGTTTTTTGTAATGGCCAGTCTCTGAGGTATGTCCATGAAGCTTGAAAACGTCTTTTTGAAGCCGGGAGCACTGGTATTGGGATTGGAAATGGGAAGGCAATCTGGGTATATAGGGTACAATGGGACTACTACCTCAGTTATAAAACATGCTTGCACATGGTGACTATGAATCGTCCCAAGACTAATCCATTCCATTGAAACCTGTAGTCTCGTGGGAAGCTATATGGGTGGTGTGTATGTTACATGGTGCGCCAAAGGCCTTTTTTTTCTTTTTGTCTCTTGGGTACGTCGAAGCTTCGTCAAGACACAAGGAATCCATTACAGTATAAAAAAGAGAGCATATCCTAACTCCCCTCTCGCAAAAAACCAAAACACCTGTGCCCGTCTCTAGACGCTTGAACATAGGAAACAGACAATAGATGGGCTAAAACCCTCCAGAGGAAAAGATTGAACGTTTCGTTAATCATAATGTTTCCAGTAATCAGTCTAATAAGCGCAAGAAGAGACAATAGAACCTGGATTGGACAGGGCAACAACACGCCGCCGCTAACGCGACGTGTCGCCGATCAGCCTGCCTTGGTCGTCGCGCAGGCCGCCCCTGGTCAGTGCCTCCTGGACGCGGTCGTCCTCGGCGGCGCGGATACGTCGGCGGGCGGCCTCGAGGCGCTCGACGCCGCTGTTGATGGTTTCGATGTGTATGGTGAGGGGGAGGGAGGCGGCGGGGCTGCCAGCGTCGCGGAGGACAGCGGGCTCGGCGACGCGGTCGCGCAGGTCGCCGAGGCTAGCCTGGATGGCTTCGAGCTCGAGAACGAGGGCCGTCACTTGGTTGACGGCGGAGGTGCGATGCTCGTCCACGCGCTTCAGTAGATTGAGCTGCCCCGTGAGGTGGTCTAGGCGGGCGGTGTTGCCGCCGACGAGGGTCCAGAGCTTGCCGAGAATCTCGTCACGCCGCGACTCGAGTACTTCGGTGGAGCGCGATGAGACGTCGTAGATGAGGGAGAGGTGGTCTTCGGCTCTTGTGAGCAGGCGCAGGACCGCCTGCGCTTCGAGGATCAGCGCGGCGATGCGGTCTGAGACGAGCATAGTGTGCTCAATGTACTTGTCGCGCAAGACGTGCTCGCTGAAGATGTGGTCACCGGGCTGAAAAGGCGAAAAGAGCCAACCAGACCAGGTGGCGAGAGAAGAGAAGGAGGCGCTGTCGCCGCCGAGGGGCGCAAGAGAGTCAATGTATCGCACGGTCCAGCGGTTGATGATGATGACAGCGTCAACTGCTGACCCGACATGCGTGTTAAAGCGCTGCAGGTCGGTGGCGCTGTGTCGCGCTGTATCGATGAAGCCGTCGAGCTCGAAGAGCAGCTCGTCGCGTGCTTCGATATCGCTGCGCTTGACTAGCGTGCGTAGGTCTCGCAGGCTCGTCTCAGATCGTTTCATCTCGAGTGGCAGCGACACACCCTCTGCACTTCGTTCCAGAACGTCCTCGAACTTGGACTGCACGCCCATAAGGTCATTAAACTCGACAGGATCCTTGCGCCCACCCGGCACATCGCTGTCGATGTGGCTGCCAGGGCTGGGGCAGAACGGCAGGCTCAGGAGCGAAGCGCCAGGTATGCGACAAATGGGAGATAGCGAGGTATAGACGGGCTTGTGAAGCATGTTTTGGGTGATGATAATGGCGCCGCAGGAGAGGTATACTGCGAGGAGGAGCGCGAGAGGGCGCTTGGCGTAGTGGAATGCGAGGCCGACCACAACGACGACCCATTGTGCGATGCCGACGGAGATGGAAGGGAGCCGAGGCCCGTGATAGTCGCGGTTCCATTGAGTCGCGTCATCAAGGTCCTGCTCCGGTTTGTGTCGTGCGCTCCAGCGCTTCACGGGACTGGGCTGCGATACATGCCCCCGTCGCCTCACCGCTGTCGAGTCATCGCCGCGAGAGCCGCTGCTCGCTGCGATGGGGCGAGTCGCGCGTGAGCTCTGGCCAGAGCTCCTGCGATCGCGGTTAATGACTTCTACCGTTGGCATTCTAAACTGCGGATCTGGCGTGCGGGGACCTTGGACCAGGCGTGAGCTGTCTCTACTGCTGGCCGCCATGGACGGGGGCATGCTGGGGTTGAATGGCTGGCGCAGAATGACGTTGCTATCTCCCCGGTGCTTCACAAAGCTGTGGAGGCTATCTTGAGAGTCGAAGCTAGAACTGGGTTGACTCTGTGAACCAGGCGGTGGCTGCGACGGAAAGCCAGACGAGGGCTGTTCGCTGGACAGCGGGATGAGAATGTCATCCTCGTCATCGTCGTCGGGAGTCGCGCCGGGAATGAGGGACGTATCAAAGCTGTCATTCTCGCCGTCAACCATACGCCACGAGTCTTGGACGGAAAGTTTTCGCCTTCGCGAGGACATGGTGTTGCACAAAGGGAGCTATCAAAACAAACAGTGCCAGGGAAAGTAGGTGAGCGAGGAGCAAGTGAGGAACTGGTTTGTTGAGCGAAACAGATAGGCTGCGGCGAGGGTGGCGAGGCCGCTTATTAACGTTTCTCCTGCTTCTCGTCTCCTCAGGTTGGGCGCTGTCGGATAGTTGGAAAGGAAGAAGGGCGACAAGTAGGTTGCGGACGATGACCACGCTGCTTGTGCGAAGAAGTCACGCGGCAGGTGTGGAAGGTGTTTTGGGCGGGCCACACAGCAGGCCAGAGAGAGATCCGAGATCCAGAAGCCGGCGCGTATCGCTGCACGGGGGGGGCTCCCTGTTTAGTAGATGGGTTGACACAGGCCTAGGCAGACAGAAAGATGAGTCAGGGTAATAAGAGGCGAGCGTTAGCAGGCAGGGGTTATTCCTGACGCTAAAAATAAGAGACAAAGTGTTGCGCCAACAGAGTGAAGACAAGGCAAGCGGCGTGTGTTGTTGTCGCGAATGTTGATGGCTGGCCGAGAATTGATTGGTGGCAGTGACATGCTGGTAGTGGTGCCTTGCCTTGTATGTTGTTGTATTTGCAGCGGGGCGAACGGCCGGTGTTACGGTGCACGGAAGGAAGCCGTGGATCGTGGATGCAGAGTTGCTGATAGTAGAAAAAGGTGGTAGTTGTCAAGATGTGGCGGTGTCGAGGGCTCTGAATATTCGGAGACAGAAATTTGGAGTTGCATGGCTTGAAAATGCATCACCGGATCTTTCTTGGAGGGGAGGGGGGGGGGGGGGGCACGACTGACCAAAACGCAAGAAGCCGCCAGCCGCCAGCCGCCAACCCGTTTGCACCCACCTGACCTGACCCATCATTTTCGAGTCCGTTTGTCCGTTTTTTTGGCCGCCAGCTGGCAGTCCCAATATGACGGGCCGGCGGCGCGTGCTCCGTTAGTGGGGAAGAACTGGCGCCGTGACCCTACAGCCTCATGGGCGTTTTTCGTTTGCGACCCCATCAAGTCCAGGTCATCTCTATGTATAATGTATATATGTACGTATGTATGTATGAATGTGTTGCACGGAATAAATTTTATCTCGTTTCAGATTCCGGATATTCCTGGCGGTTTTGTCCTCCTCTTGTATCCCTATTATATTGAAGACAGCGCCAACCTTGGCGCTAAAGCACCCCGAAGATGCCATTAATAGAGGTCAAGATTAATAATAGGTAGAAGAGAAGAGAAGAGCATGCCAGCCAGCCACTTGTGCTACACCCCTTACACGCCTTCGCCTGTAATGTAATCAACTGCACCTACCTACCTATGTAAGGGTCCCAAAGTAATCCCCCTGTCTTGTCATTAGAAGGTACTTACTAGCCACTACCTAGGTACCTACTAATCGAGTTGCTGAGGTCAGCAGTTTCTTGCGCGAGAGCCATAGTTTGACGATGAAAAGTAGCTACGCACGTCTAGTGTACACGGCAGGGAACTGCAATTTTGGAATAGGGAGTTTTAGGCTGCAATTTTGGAGGATAGGTAGCATCATTGAAGGGAGTACAAGGTAGCTAGTAGCTGCCTAGTCGGCATCTCATTCTCCACGACCCGTAGCCCAGATCGACGCAGGTATTTCAGCATCATCCTAAACAATGGAAGATACTTGTGTCTATCCTATCCTACAGCTGCAGTGTAGCCACCTACCTACCTCATGGGGGAGAGTTGTTCAATTCATCATGTAGTGGAGTGGAAAACCAGGAGCTACAGTATGAAATGCCACGAGTTAGCCTCGGCTCGCCGATGCTGCCCCAGCATAGACGCTAAAAATGGCAAGGCCGCGGAAAGACGAAAGACTCCATGTGCCGACTGACTTCATTCTACCTACATCATCAGACAGAGAGCCATAACCCAGTGCCATCGACATCCGCAACGACAATTTACCCGAGAACCGACACATGCGCAATACCTGATGCCGCACCGATGAGCGAATCGAGCTTCGTGCAAGCCCAGCGGCGGGTCGCCGCCCGCCGACAGGCCCGCGAGGTGCAAGCCGCCGCCCGCATCGCCGCCCAGCGCGAGGCTTCGCGGGCAAGCGCGCAGCTCCGGCGTCTTCCATTCCCCTTCAGTGGCCTTGCCACAGCCTGGGATGCGATTTCAACCCGAGAGGGCACACGGCCCGCCTTTCGCGTGGCGCAAGTCGATGCCGAGCTGCTTGACGGAGAGCTTGTCGAGCTGCTCCGGGACCAGGTCTGCGACGCCCTGAAATACATCGCCGGTGGCCACCTGCACGACGACTGGGCCGACGAGATTGGACTCGCACTGCGCGCCATCCTCTTCAAGCTCACTATCTGGGATCACGACGCGACCTACGGCGCGGCCCTGCAGAACTTAAAGTACACGGATGCGCGGCGCCGCGGCCCCGTGCTGGCGCCGCCGTCGCGCACGCAAAAAACACTCCACGGCCTCGTCAGCGTCGTGGGCACGTACGCGTGGGGAAAGTGGGAGGGCTGGCTGCTCGAGCAGGACGACGGCTACGAGGAGCCGAGTCCGCGAGTGAGGATGCTGTCGCGGTGGACGTCGCGCTTCACAACGGTGCACTCGGCGGCGGCGTGCGCGTCGTTCCTCGTGTTTCTGCTGCACGGGCGCTACCGTACTCTGCTCGACCGGGTGCTGCGGATGCGGCTCGCGCCGCCGACCAGCCAGGTCAGCCGCGAGGTCTCGTTTGAGTACCTGAACCGGCAGCTGGTGTGGCACGCCTTCACCGAGTTTTTACTGTTCCTGCTGCCGCTTGTCGGCATTAACCGCTGGCGGCGCTGGCTGTCCCGGACGTGGCGCAAGACCAAGGAGATTGTAAACACGAGCGGCGCGGCGGGCGACGCCGAGGGCGACGCCGCCAAAGGCGAGTACGGGTTCCTGCCGGAGCGCACGTGCGCCATCTGCTACCAGGACCAAAACGAAGCGACGACGGAAAACGAGATGATGGCAGCGGCGGCGGCGGCGAGCGGCGTGGTGGGCTCTGCACAGACGGACGTGACGAACCCGTACGAGACGATACCGTGCGGCTGCGTGTACTGCTTCGTGTGCCTGGCGACGCGACTGGAGCGCGAGGAGGGCGAGGGAATGACGTGCCTGCGGTGCGGCACCCACGTCAAGGAGTGCCGGCCGTGGGATGGCGATGTCGTAGAGCCTGTGGGAACCCGGGCCGGCGGGGGCGGGGGCCACAAGTCGGTGGCCTTTTCCGCGGACGTGACGGGCGGCATGGAGGATGAGGATGACGACACTGAATGAGGGTGCGTGTGATTGATGCAGTCATGAAGACTTCCGCTCACGAAACACGGGCGGAGAGGGCATGACTCTGTGTATTATATGAAGAGGAGAACTCTCATTTTACTTTTACTGGTTTGCATGGCGAGGCGGGGAGATTTGTGACCTTTATTTATCGACAATAGGATACTGTATATAAATTTTTGTATGGGGGGGATTTTCTTTTTCAAGAGGTTGCTGGCTTTTATATCGGTTGATTGTGCATGAGTATGTGGAGGAAGGATTCATTGTCATGCCACGACGGGGCATCAAAAGTTGCTAATGATGCATCAAGCTTCCGCGTGCTATAGTTATTAGTGGGCCTTGGAGATTTTGTGCAAGAAATGATGCTTGAGAGCATCTCTTGACTCAAGTACCAGTAATAATACCACTCGGGGGTTATTTCTACCCTGCATGTTGGGCGACCATCAGGCACCTTTCCTTTACTCTTGATTTGTCTATTCTGTCCAGGTGGTTAACTGAGAGCCTATTACGAATACCGGCTAGCAGATACCTACATGATACAGGTAATTTGATCCCTGGACCCTCCCCCTTGAGTGCTGTGGCGTCATGTCATATCCACAGCGGCTTTCCCTCCCTTGTGGGGCAGCCACCTACCTACCTAACCAACTACCTGCTTTTTTAGCGCTATTAGATACCCGACCAGTCAGCGCCCGTATTATTTATCATCTACACCAGCACCTTCCCTCGAAACTACGTGGGCAACAGCCAATCTGCCCCAGATATCTCTTCCATGTCCGCGAAGCCACCCTTTTCGAACCTGCTGACCTGCTTAATCAATCACCAACAATCCATTTTTCGCGCAGGCTGTTCTCACGATCGATTTGTCATGTCCGAGTAATCAAATAACCCAACGTCTCGACAGAGTCCACCTGCACCGCACCGCACCGCACCGCACCACCCCGTTTTGCGGCAGCCGCCAACGCGTGGAGGAGCTCCTGGAGTCGCGCCGAGCTCGCAGGTCGGCAGCCCTTGAGTGGGAAACAGAAAAGGGGAACCGACTGCCCGCATGAGCAGTCCTCCCACTGTTCCTCGAATCTCCTCTCGCCTCCCCCAGCTTTTCCACAAAGCGACGCCATGCCCAGCTTCTTCCAGTTCACACAGGGCACAGAGTCCCGCGTCCGGCCCAACGACTCGTCGCCGCTCCTCGGCCGCTTCCGCGCCGTGCCACCCCGTCCCGAGTTTAGCGCCCGCCGCAACAGCCAGCTCGGTCTGCTATCGGATGCCAGCGCCATCATAGGCGCCGCCGGGCGCGGCAGTGTTCACGTCGGCTACGGCGCCCTCATCGCCGCCCACCTCGGAGGCGAGAGCGACAGCGAGGACGAGTGCATCCGCCGTGATGGCTGCCTTGAGCTGCGCGCCCCGGAAACCGCATGGGACCGCTGCTGGCAAAGGTGGGTGGTGGACCTCTGGGTCGAACCGAGGCAGACGGCCGTCATGAAGGTCGTCGATAGGTGGTGGAGTCGGTACGGGCTGTTGGTGTTTCTGCCTGCTGTCTTGGTATGTTAACGGGATGAATGGAAGCACAAACTGGCGACGATGCAGCACTTTTCTAACCTGGCGTGGGTGTATTCCATGTAGGCAATCGGGTGGTGCGCCATTCCGTTCCCGCAGTATCCCTTGCCAACCGATGACGACGGCGACCAACAAGACCCAACAAAGCCTGGCAAGCGTCCTGGATATGGCGCTGCCAACGTCGAGGTTAACTTTTGGTTCTTTCTCTTCATATACTATGGCTTTTACAATGCTACAGCCTTGGTATGGATTACAAAGGTGTTTAACCTCTACAATCTCAACTGGTAAGTAGAATAGCATCTTGCTGGTGCACGTGGGAAACATGACTTACATGCTTCAGGTGGCCAAAGATTCTGGGCTTCCCTGTGACCGTGTCATTGATTGCCACTATATCTCTTGCTGTTCCGGTGCCCATATACCTAATACCGGAGACTCGCTTCTTAACAAATCACAACACCTCGTGGATTTCCTGGACATTCTGCGTCATGGCCATGCCGGTCGCCATTGCGTTTCTCATCCTCATGACCAATGAGAGGCACATTGGCTTACGACACTCACTTTCCGAAACGCAGCGCATTTTTACCACGTCTTGGTGGACGGGCGAGCCTGATACTCTGCCGCGCCTCGATCGACGTCGGCGTAACGTGCCGGGTGACTTGTGGGAGCACGACGTGCTGCAGTCTACCCAGCCGCAAGGCGTGGCCATGAGGCGTAGGTGGCTTCCGGCGAGCTTTATTCGGTTTCTGTGGCTCTGCGTGGCATTGTTTATCGGACTGATGGCCTACGTTTTGGGGGAGGCTTACGCCGAGCTCTATCTGCAGACGCTGCCGCACAACAGTTTGGAGACAGTGGTGTACGTCTATGGCTGGATAATTACGGTGCATCTGCTGGACGCACTCACTGGCTGGGTGCTGGGGATCAGAGAGGGCGAGCGTGTGGGAAGCTACCCGTTGAGCTGGGTGTTTAAGCTGTGGGTGCATTTCCAGGATTAATAGGAGTCCAGTTCATGGGAGTCTCGCTAACATGGGTATACAGGTATTTCATGCTAACCTACCAAACATACGTGCGCGCGCTGTATGCTCGACTACGCACGCCGCAGCAGTTCATTGTGCTGCAGATACTGTCTTCGACGAGCCTGGTGATTCTAACACCGCTGATGATGACCAAGACGTTTCACAGAGCCATGTGCGTGCTGGGTCTTAACGGGCAAACGTACGGATCGTATCAGAAACTGCAGACGCGCAACGTGTTTATCCGGTTCCTGGCGGAAAACTCGTCGATGGCGACGTTCATGGGGAGCGTGCTGGTGCTGCACTACGGCGCCAACAAAGACGTGTACCCGTACTTTGCGTTTGATCGCGACTCGGAGCCGTACAACCTGAACCTGACGGTGTACTTTTCTGCGATTACCTGGCTGTGCGAGCTTGTAGCGAGCATGGCGGTTCGGGGCTTGATCCGGTACTGCTTCAAGGTGGACGTTGGGCTTGAGGGCAAGCTGGACCTGGCGGTGTGGCCAGAGCTGCTGCCGACGTGCGTAGCGGTTATGCTGCATGTGTTGCAGAATATGATGTTTTCGATTATCCGATTGCAGTTTCATTAGCAGAAGAAAGAAGGAAGGGCTGGAAGACTTGAGCGAGTTGGAACAAAGAAGCCGAGTTGCACTGTCGGGGATTCTGGAGGCCTTTTCTATGGTAAGAGGGGTAGACGTTGTCTTGATTGACTTGGTGCGTTTTGGTCTGCTTTGGATCTGATCTGACCTTGATACCCGACCCCGTTTGATTGCATGCTGTTTACTTTTTGGCCATGATAGATGACATACCCGAGTCCTGAGCGGGATGGGACTGCTTCCGATTATTAGTTTTTTAATCATAGAGTATCCAATAGAGGTAATGGAATAATGAATGATGTTGGGAGGGTGAAAAGGAGCCATGAGAAGACGAGAGGAGAGGAGAGGAGAGGCGGCGGGTGTGTTTGTCGGTAGTTGATGATGGAGAGGGAGAGCGAGGGAGCGAAATGCACGACCAGATGCAAAATTTCTTGGCGGAGCCAACGGCGGAGGGAGGTTGTAAGTACACAGAGGATCAATATAACAAGGCAACAAATGACAGATGGCACCGAGGAAGAGGCGTGCATCGAAGGTGCACAACCTTGATCGCTGGGCCGTGGTTGGCTGGCGTGCGTGAGCCGGGCCGTTTCCGCGTGTCCGAGGGTGGGCTTTTTGGCGTTTGGACCGCGTCAATAAAAAATAATGGCTAGCGAGGGGAGTGGTGAGTCACACGTGTCCAACCTAATCAAGGAAACTGGGTTAAAAAAAAAAAAGCTTTGCAGATTGCTAAAACGAAGAACGTTGTCATATACATACATACATCGCAGAAAGTTCAAGTCCGAACCCCACTGGGGCAGGTCGGCGTCCAGCCCGTGTAACAATGGGGCGGATCACGGAGCATGAAGCTCGTGAGACATAGAAGCCCCGAGAATTGATTTTTTTTTTGACTTTGAAAAAAAGAAAAAGCATATATGTGAGTGGATTTGGTTATGGAGCGAACCTGCATAACACCGGTTCTAGACGCCATCTCTTTTTTTTTTTTTTTTTTTTTTAAACTGTTGGTGGAAATTGCCTCTCGTCGTCTTGCGGTGAGGCAAAACGGCGGCGGCGCATCTATGAACTCCCAAGGTATTCATTCGGCCAAACAGAGACCCAACAGAGACAGGTAGGCAGGTTACATGCATGACAAGGACGAGTTCGGATGTCAGCACATCATTGCCATCAGCCCGTCTCTTCTCTTGTCAAGCAAGCCAATGCAAGGAAGGCCAAACGGGTAGGTACCTCTTACATACATGTCTGCGGGTCAGTCTGACGTGCCAAGCGGAGTGTAGATGCAGAGTACCTTGCAAGTTGGGATTCATCACTTCTTGGGTAGCGCCGCCTCTGTTCCTTTATTATTGTCTGATTTTTTTTCTCTTCTTTTTCTGCTTGGTCACTTGTCATTAGTTCCCATTCTTTTTTTTTTCCCCTTCTTGCACGAAATTTTCTCTTGCCATCCTTGCTTCCTCGGACTCGGCGCTGAATCATGTCCTCCTCCGTGCGTATCCATCCATCAAACCATCAAACCATCCTGCCATCCGTCCATCCCTCGTCCAGCCGTCCAGCCCGAGAATGCCATCCCGTTTATAATTAGTACTCGCAACACTGGAGCAAAACAGCCGGAGGTAGGTACATAGGTATGTAGGTACCTTCAAAACTCACACCGACCTTTTGCTGATTCCGCGTGTTGCCGCAAGCCGCAAACTAGCGCATTTGCTTGTACACCTACCTGTCTCTTGTCGTGCTTGACTGTTATGCCCTCTTTCGTCCCTTCTTTTATCAGTTCTGATTGTAGCCAGCGCCTTCCCATTACGTCCCCATCGTCCCCCCCTTGCGTTTTACAGCCAACCATGCACTCTTCCTAGGTAGCAGGTACTGATACGAATAAGCCTTGCGTCGCCTGGCTCGGGTGCGTGCTTGGTCCCTTCTGGACTGTGCATTAGGTAGTTGTTAGTTGCCTATCTACACTACAAGTAAGTCTTGGGCCCGTCCTGGGTCCCTTGCTTCCTATCAAGGCCCTATTTTTAATTTCTCCTTGTTCTCTTCCACTCTCGAGCCCCCTTCTTCTTTTCTCTTCCCAACATCATCCTCTCGAATTGCATCTCGAACCGCGCGTTTGTTTGTCTTGTGGTTGTTGTTGTTTATCGTCAGCTATTTTCCCTTGCCAACTGCCAACGCCACCTGCCTGCCCGTCCACCTTCCGCCGTTTGTTCTTGCCGGCCGAATCTTTTTTACTTGGATTATTTTTATACTGGGGCGCTTTTGCCAGCACCTATTTGACCCAGCTGCCGCGTCCAATCTACACCCAACTTGCCTGCCAGCTGCGACCAGCTGCCTGTTGTTATACAGTCTCCACTGAAATCCACCCCCGAGAAAAGTGCGTGCTTTTATCTTTTATCGCATTTTCCCCTCCGTCTGCCTGTGCCCGCCCACCTCCGAAACTACCCCTCCAAGCTACCTATCTAGTCGTGCATTATTTTTTTTCGTTGCACTGGCTGGTTTGCCGTTTTATTCACTCATCAATCAACTCATAACTTCTTCACTTTCATCATTTGTTTTTCTACCCCGGAATTCTGCCTTGAATCACCACCTTCGACTTGGCTTGTGCTTTTTCGCTCCCCTCCCCCACGCTGCAATCTTCGCACACCCTCCTTTCCGAAATCTTGCTCTTTGATCGACTTCAAGCTGACAATGAGTGATCCCTCAGCCGCCCAGGATGCCTCGGGAAGACAGCCCTCCTCCTCCTCCTCCCCCGCCGCCCAACTCGCCAGTGCAAAGGTAATCCTTCGCAACAACCTGCGCCAGTTCCCGGACTTTCCCATTCCCGGCATTGACTTTGTCGACATCATGCCGCTCTTTGCCCACCCCGAAGCCCACGCGACTCTCGTCAACGCCCTCGAGCTCCAGATTTCCCAGACCTTTGCTAGCGTCAAGCCCGATGTTGTTGTTGGTCTTGATGCCCGTGGCTTCCTCTTTGGACCGGGCCTTGCCCTTCGCCTCGGTGTCCCCTTTGCTGCTGTCCGCAAGAAGGGAAAGCTCCCTGGCCCCTGTGTCACCGCTGAGTACGTCAAGGAGTACGGCAAGGACTTCTTCCAGATGCAGGAGGATGCCATCCGTGAAGGGCAAAAGGTTCTTGTTGTCGACGATATTATCGCCACTGGTAAATAATCCCAATTGCTCGACTGAATTCCGCAATCCGCTAATAGTCCTTCCAGGTGGCTCTGCCAAGGCTGCTGCCGATCTTGTCGCCCAGCTCAAGGGCCAGGTCATGGGATACCTCTTCATTCTCGAGATCCCTGGCCTCAACGGCCGTGACAAGCTTGGAGCTGCTCCCACGACTATTCTCCTCGAGGGCGCCTAAGCAACTGATTGCACCACATAACACGCACAAACGAACACCCTCGAGGTTCGCACATTCAACAATAGACATGATTACGACCTAATACGAAGCGTTGGCGTGACATTTACCATTCGTCACATGTACAAACACCGTCAATGCCGACCTACTTAATGTCCGGGGGACTGGTATTCATAAACACCACGACCTGAAGAATGACATTCAACCGTCTGCATATAATGGCACCCTGCTCAGAGGGTAGCAAAGGAGGACATGCAATTTGGTTTTTTACGTCATCTCTACACATGCGCAATTACAACCATAACGGGGCGGAGAGAGACGGGCGAAAAGTTGACAACATCTGAGAAGAAAATGTTGGAAAAGTGTAGCAGACTTGTGTGATTTTTTCTCTTCCTATCATGATTTTGTACCGTCTTCACTCTATAGATAAAAGCAGGTACCTATACCTATACACTTGTATCTACTGGCTGGCCAAATTTGTATGTGACTGCTACCAGGGAGCTCGTCGCCAGGTAGATGAGTTGTTGGACACTTTTTTTTTCTTACGCGCAGTTGAGTTGTAAACCAATCCCGCCATCAAAACGCAAAGCAGTTCTTTTCACGGTATCGACTCTACTATTCTATAAGCCAAGAAAGAATACAAAAAGCAGAGAATGCTGTCACGATATGTACAATGTCAACCAACACGTTTCTTCGACGAAAGACTCAGTCAAACGCAATGTTGATGGTGACGAGAGCGTCCAACTCCCACCCGCCCCTTTTTTCCATCCTGTCGTCACCCCCTACAGTACAATGGCATTTTCAATCACGTAGCCCTGGCTCTTCACCACGTACTTGCGCCGCAGCCCGACCGCCGCCGCCTTGCCGAACAGCTCGTACGTGCCCCTGGCGCCGGCGAGGAGCACCATCGGGATGCCGTGCACGCGGGGCGCGCCGCGCGGGGTGCGCTGCTCCGTCGGCAGCAGCGGGCGCGGCACGTCGTCGTCGCCGATGCCGTCGTCCACGACCACGACCAGCTGCAGGCCGCCGGCGGCGGCCTCGTCGGGCGCGAAGCTCGGCACGTTGTCGAGCTTCGCGCCAAAGGAGCAGCCGCCGCGCTGCATGACGATGACCTGGTGCCGACGGGCGGCGTCCTCGGGGAGCGGCCCGTCGCAGGCCAGGCCGGCCATGAACACGCGGCGCCAGGGCAGCGAGGCGCCCGGGTCGCTGGCGGAGAAGCCGGGGCTGTTGCGGAGGAGCGCGTCGTGCACGGCGGGCAGGGGGAAGGCGCCGGCGCCGGTGGCGGTGTTGGCGAGCCAGCTGTAGATGGATGGGCCAGAGGGGTCGTCGTCGTCGTCGTCGTCGTGGCCGTCATCATCAGTGGGGGAGTTGTGGCCGCCGCGGAAGGGTGAGGATGGCGCAGGGGTGCCTCGAGCGGCGGAGCTGCTGCTGCCCTCGAGGGCTGATGAGACGGCGCGCAGTATGGACTTGAAGAGCGAGTCCGGGTCGGCTGCGGGCGGTTCGTCGCCCGCGCGCACGGCGGGCTTGCGAGTCGCCGAGGACGCGTTCTCCGCAACGGCGTCGATGCTGCTAGCGATCTCGTCGAGGGAGCCGGGCGCTACTGGCAGCGGCATCGAGGCCAGGGGTAAGTCGTGACCTGTCCGGGGCGATGGGGCCGGCTCCGGCTCATCCGGCTCGACGAGCAGCACCACATCCACCATGTCCTTGCGTCGGAGGACGGAGAAGGCGTTGTCGTGAAACTGACGCACGTGCTCGGCGTGGAACATGACATTCTCGTGGCGGGCGACTGTATTGCCGGCCACGTGCGTGATCATCCACACGTCGCTGCCGGCCCCCTTGCTAAACTCCTGCTCGAGCTGCAGCTTCAGGCCGTCTACCGTCTCGACCGTGGGGCCAAGGTTTTGGTACCACCGCAGCTGCGGCCTGCTACGCGAGAATAGCGACGACGACGCAGACGAGGCCGCGTCCTGGTAGGGGAACTCGATCCACGACAGGACGCGATTCGCGGGTGCTGGGCAGACGCCGTTGTGCGGGAGCATTGTCGGCGGGAGCGTCCATGGAAAGACGCTGTGGTTTGACGTTGCACGGTACTGCGTGACATGGCCCTTGTCCTCGTCCTTGACGTTGAACACCTCTAGCGGGCCGTGTATGTTGGGTGTGTTGTAAAGATTGGTGAAGCGGGAAACGTCAAACAGGTTGCGTTTCGCCGCCGTGTTGGAGCCTGCGAGTGGCTCCAGCGGCTTACGCGGGGCCGGACAGGAGTTTGTGAACTTGCTGTCGTAGTAGCGATACACAGCGATGTCTTTTTTGGTTCGGTGAGAGGCTCGCGAAGGGCGACGTCCGGGGGTGGATGAGCCGCGTGCCTGGCGTGGGATGATGAGAGGATGTCCCTCGGTTGTGAAGACGTAGGCAGCGTCGAGGTTATTGAGAGGATGCTCCGGGTCGAATAGCAGGTACATGTACTTGGCTGTCTCTCCCAGGAAGAAGCTCTCCATGCGATCCTGCTTCTCCCCGGAGAGGACGTTTTCCAGGCCCGCCCAGCCGCAGGCCACCCAGCAGCGGCGCTTGATGTCGTGCAGAACCATCTCGCCCACGCGCAAGTACCAGGGGTCGGCCGTGGCCCGGTAGATGTGGTAGGTCGACTCGATGAACTCGGGCCTGCCCGGCCACCAGGCGATGCCGGGTTCGACGTTACTCTCCCGGACGGACCAGCGCTCCGGTATGGCGCCATAGCGTGTCCACAGCGCCGTGTAGACGAGATTGGCCTCGACAGCCTCGTCAATCTCACCGGCCAGTGCCAGCAGGCCGGGGTAGAACGCGCCGAGGCTGTCGATCCACATCGTGTACGGCTGCCCGGTGGCGCGGTGGTTGTTGGAGTAATACGGGAAGTGGCTCCTATCCGTGTAGATGTGGCGCTTGACCGAGGCATGCGCCTGGTGCCAGGCCTCCAGGAACGCGTCTGACGAGTGCATCTCTGGCGGCAAGGGTGGGTGCAGCGAGTTGGGGTCGAGCCAGGCCGTCGTGCTCCGTCTCTGGGACCGCGTCATGTTGGGCGTTTCCTGCCCGGAGAGGAGGATGTGGCTCTTGAGCGCGTACTCGAAGAAGCTGTCCATGCCGGCGCCGATGCCGGAATGGGGGCCAATCCAGACGCCGCGCTCGGCGTCGATGCCGTTGCCAATCAGCCCAAGGTCGCTCCGTCGCTCCCAAACCTCCCAGAAAGCACGCTTAGCAGCCTGTTCGAAGCGCGGATCGCCCGAGAGCCGGCTCAGGACGGTAAACTCTAGCGTCAAGCTACCCGCGCCAGCGCTGCAGGTCTCTGTGATCTCTGCGCTATCCAACGGGGGCTCCGCGTCCTCGGAATCCCGGTGTAGTGGCGAGTTGACATAGAAAGGGATGCCAGACCGCAGGTTGACACGCGGATAAGGTATTCCCGTTTTGGTGTAGAATGCGGGAAGGAGACGCTCGGAAAGGTCAAAAGCGAGCCGCAGGAGCTGGCCATCGTACCGAAAGCCTCCGGGCCATGAGATGGGCGCCGTTTCCAGTGGATCATCGCCCCCTGCGGTGCCGTCAGGCTTCGGATTGTAGCCTCTGATGGGTAAGTCGCCTACGGCGAAGAGATGCGCGCTCAGAAGTCCGCCGACGCCGCGGATGACCGTCTCAAAAACCTGGACCTTGCTGTCGAGGTCGAAGCCTCTGGATCTGATACCCTGGCCAGACGGGCCTGGCCTTCCATCACCGTAGTACTGAACGAAGTGCGCCACGCCGTCTTGGAAATCACTCAACGCCTGAGAGCCCGTGTACTTCTCATCGGAAGGCCCGCCGGCAAGAATAGCAAGTGTCGACAGGCTATCGATGAGCGTCAAGGAGTAATTGCCGAGCACATCGTTGAGACCAATGTCCGCCGGCTTGTTGGGATTTCGAGTCAATGGTTGACATGATACGGGACGGAGCTATTGTAAGAAAAAGCTATCAGCATGGTTTTTCGGAATAGAACGGCTTAGACGCGCGCGCATACCTCGTCTTCAGGGAAAGCATGGAGCATGTAGTTGCTGTAGCCATGGTAAAACATGTCTACCGTCTCCTGTCGCAGCTTTGCCAGGTGATCCGACCGCATGGCTGGAGCCATCCATGGCAAAACGGACAGGAGAAGCAGAGCCTCCAGAAGAATCATGGTCCATGCAAGCATATCTCGTAGGGTTTCGATAACTCGAAATCGGGGTGATCCGCCGGGGAGTCGAGGTCAGGATTCCCGCGCACACAGGCGCTATGTCGGTCTATGATAACGCATGCGAGGGCGATGTCATCGGCAGCTTCTGATACTTGGTCGACGGATGACTTTGGAGATGTTCTTTAGCCGCTGTCGCGACTGGCCGTTGCATTGAACGTTGGGAAATGGTGGCATCTTCATTGCGCCACATCTCACGAGACCTTGCAGAGTGTGGCTGGTGTGGTGTGGCTAATTTGCCTTGTATTATGTAATGCCACAACCTGGAGCTTTCTGCTCTCCGATGCACTTCTAACTTCTAACAGTAGGGCGTTGTTGGCGACCTGACGGCTTGTAGGGGGAGAATAATACGTTAAAGGAATACAGAGTATGCTTCAAGATTGTAGCGGCTCATATGAAGTGCAACGGGAAATCACATGCTCTCAAGATGCTGCGTAACAGCATGTGGGCCTCGCGTACGACTTCCGCCAAATTGTTGTGCAAGAGTCGGACTGCGAAGTTGACCATGACCCATATTTGAAATCAGGCAAGACGAAAAACAATAGCTCCTCAGTAGTTGAGAAACGAAGTGGAAACGGGGTCCTGAGATACATCAGCAATATCTGCATCTAAGTATCTCCTTTGCCCTTGAGAAAGTACAGGTACATGCGGCGGGATGGAGAGGCCTATCTACACGCCCCAGGCAAGTGTTTCACCGCGGTTGGCAGTCGACTTCATCTAGTGAACAGATGCAAAAAAACTCTTCAATAAATGACAAGCCTGGAACTTTATTTCTGGGCCGTTATTATGCAAGCCGGAACATGGCCTGCCGGCCGCCTTCCGGGTGGGTAACTGCAGGGGGGGGGGGGGGCGCGGAGGCGGCGGCGGCGGCGGCGGGGGCTCCGGTAAGCCATTCCCTTCACTCCCCCGTCGAACGCGAGGCAGACGATGCCTTTTTTTTTTTTCATTCCACCCCGAAGATCATGACTCTCCACGATGCAACGCAACGACCCAGGCGGTGTCGGCATACCAGGGGGGGTTCCTGCCCGCGGAGGCTTTGCCTGGCGAAAGAACTTTTTCCTGTGAGCACAAGACCCGGCCGGTCGCATAATGGGCCGGGCGGAGCCTGCCTGCGTGCATACGTGCCGGATCACTTGAAGAGGCCACCGAGCGTGGAACCATCAAGTGAGACGGCCGATCCCGGAGAACAACTGGACCGGGCCAACTACTGCGGCCAGGGCGGGACTCGGGGCGTCGAGACTGCGTAGCTGGAGCAAAACCGACTAGGGAGAGAGAGGGAAGGGAAAGAAAGCGCCGGAGAGGACAAGGCGGGCCCCTTGATTCCCTTGTGATAATGCACATCGCGGTGTAGTAAAACCTCAAAAGGTAACTAAATGCCCGCCCGCCGGGTTGCTGCATCTTGTGGGTAGCCAGGCCGCTCTACTTTGGTTTGGGCAGGGACTACAGAATTAGGAGCGAAACTTATCACCCAACTACCACACAAGTAGGTCAAGTTTTTTTTTTTGTATTTGAATTGCAGGAAAGTCAAAGCAGGGCGCTCACTAGACCAACTCCCCCAAAGTTGAACGAGGCTAGGGAGCAAGACAAAGACTTTCCTCCCCCTTGTTTGTCAAGTAACTCGGAGCTACCTTTGTAAGAGAGAAAGGGATGAAGGGAGCGGCTTCTCTTCCGCGCAGGCGAGATGCTCAAGAGGGCTAGAGCTGACTTGATGGTGATCGGCGGACCGGTGATGCCCGGACCCTCTTCGAGACAACATCTCTGGTTAATTCAATAGATCTACTGACCCTTGTATTCCTTCTCGGCCAATTCTTCATATCAATGCTTCTCTGTTGGAAATTAGCCACATTACATAGTCGATAGTCATAGTAAGACTATACAAAACCGGCAAAATCCTTGCTGGTGCCTTGCACTCGTCGCCCCATCCTAATATATCGTCTCGTCCACGCCACCGATAGTCACCGCAGCCTATTAATTTGCTCATTGGTGACCTCTTCATATAGGTACACTTGCCTCGCCTTGATAATCCCTTGGTTGATGCCGGGGTATGAGCCAAACTAGTCCATCGCTCCGCCTCAAACCCTGGATTGCAGGCACGCCCCATTCGCAAACAACAACGGTTAGGTTAGCCTTGTTTCCGAGCCCTAGCCCTGCTATCAAGTGCACTACATATCCTCACCCCATTGGAATCTGCTTTGTCGATGGCGCTCTCCTAGGTATCTAGCTCCTCGTTCACAAGCCAACGCGGCTCTCTACCAGTGAGGACCTTGAGCGCCATGAATGATTTCTTTCAGTAGGGGTAAACTAGGAGCACAAGAGAGGAAGAGGGGCTCATTTTGCTACATGTCTTGCAAACAACATCATCCAACGACAAGTCTCAGGAAATACCTGTGCCTGGATAGCGTTTGAAACACGGGGCCGGGGTGCGCTGGCAGGCCGTATACTCCGGAGATGTCTTCACCGGCGGCGACCTCCGCGTGACCAGGACTGAGAAGCCGATCACCGAGATTTACTGTCCATATTTTGGGGCATCGCAAGCCCACTACACATTGGCCCCAAACAAGGGGTCATGCTCGGTGCACGGTGAAGATCGGGGGTCTCCGAAATGTTTAACGAGGAACTGACCGCAGAACGGCCGGCGGCGCGAAATTGTCAACCATAACGAGACGAAAATGGACGAAGAAAGGCCTGTAGCCTATTCTACACGTATTGAAAATGTTAAAAGCCGAGATGTAGGAGTCAAATATAAAGTCTATACAACTTCATTAGTATAGAGAATATCGAAATTTGTGTCAATATTTGCGATGACATCTCAAGCAAGGACCCTCGGCCCGACACCAAACTCGGCCATATAAAAGCCTGGTATTACGCCGGTTCGACGCCCCTGGTTCTTAACAGACTTGCTAGAGGCATGATAGCGTAATCCATAATCTGGGTCTATTCAGGGTTTGTTATTATAGACTAATGACTACTGCAATAGTCGACAGGTATAGATGAAGTGGCGACCAGCTCTCGAGGACCAACTGCCGTTGTATAAAGGGACTTACTTGAGACTATGTCCGGATACAGTGATGGCAATACAAACTACTGCGGCCGCTCAGTTTAGTATTCCGCAAGAACTCCGCTCCTCTGGGGGGTAGAAAGGCTCAATGCAACGGCGGATCCCGGCCCTTCACTCAACTGTTTCCGGAGAAGGGCTCAGCTGGGAGGGGGGGGGCGGACAAGGTGTCAAGGCTGGTGACCCTGAAATGTGACCCTCAGCTACAGTTGCATTCCCGCCTTGGGGGCTTTGTCCAAAACGCGGTCTCAACTCCACAAGGCCGAGCGGCCCTAGTTCTGGGACCGAGACCGAAGGGCATGCCAATAGCAGTTATCGGGAGCTGCTCCGAGTCGATTCACATTGGCTGCCAAGTCTATACAGAGGGTGCTAAACGATCTCAGGCTTCAAGACGTCGGACTAACGAATAATAATAGTACTTTGTTAACTGCTCGTCGCTTCCCGTCAGTCCCGCAAGAGGTATTGAGTTTGCGTCTGCACGCCCTGCAAGCCGGTCAGTATAGTAAGTCGTAGTAAGTCACTAGTACTTGCGGTGTTACTCTGAGGTTTGTGAACGGCGTGTTGTGTGGCTTGAGCAGCTATGAAATTAGTGAATGGCCTGACTGGCGCAGGGATATCCCGATTATGTCTCTGCACATGCAAGACCGAACAGGGTTTCAAAGCTGGCCGGCCTTTTGGGGTTTGATGAGACGAGCAACATCCTCCTACCGACGCAATGGGTAGGTTGGGAAGAAACTAGAGGCCGAAAAGAAACCATACGCATGCTATAGCGACCCCATTTTGAATTGTGCTTGCGTACACCCTGCAGAAGAAGTAATTTCATCGGACCAGTGTGGACCGCACCGCATGCTATGAGCTTGCGCATACAAAAGAAACGGTCGGCAGCGATTGGCCCGCAGCGCCCGCAGCAATCTTGTTGGCAAGGTTGTAGTTAGTAGCCTTGGGCTGAGACGGTTTGCTGTATTCGGCCGATACCCCGACTCCTTGTCTATCTCTCAACATCGGGCTTCCCAGTGCGGGCGCTTCTCGCTGAGCTCAGGGCTACCGACCCTCGAGATATGCCGGTCGCCTGTGATCAACCCCCTAGCTAGTCAGGTGTTAGTTGTTAGTTGCGTGTTAGTTAAGATGGCTGCCAGCATGTGGAACCAAACCCCAGGCAATGGAAAGGCAATAGCAATGTATATCACCTTATGCCTATGGTAGATTAGCTGCGATTGCTGATGAGATACATCTAACCCACCCGCGGAAAAGCAAGCCCCGGATGGAGTGCAGTGGAAATAATCTGGTTCTCAGTACTCCGTAGTGCGTTGTTGTGGTCTGACTTTCCACCGCAAATTTCGGGGACGTATGCTGTGCACCCGGCGTAGGATTAGTGACAGCGTCCACGGCTACGGCCACGATGGTGCCCGTCGCAAGTCAATCGGACTGGATGTTCATCCGTAAAGCTAATTATGCCAGAATAGCAAAGACCCGGCAACTGAGAAGGCTGGGAGTATAACTGATCAAATCACGTGCTGAAAATCGTATGCGGCCGAGTGATCCACATTCTCGATCGTGGGCCCGTTGACTATTGCCCGGTTTCCTCAATTATTATAGATACTCTTGCAACAGATTGTGGCCGGAAACGAAATGCGACGTGACATGATGCAGGGCCGCAATGGTTCCAACGTGAGGAGGTGCGAGTTGGAAGCTTTGGGTAGTTCCTTTTCCTGGCATCCTGGGCTGGCCTTTGTGACGGACAAAAGAACTACTTGGTGGGGTTTCAAGACAATGGATGAACGAGCAGAAGAGACGACGGCCCTCGAAGGAAGGAACGGAGGGGGTAGTCGGTTTGCTCGAGGTGAATCTGAAGGCGGGAGATGTTGATGTGCGGGCAAAAGATCCGAAATAGGAAAAGGATTCGACGAAATGGATGGGCAAACACGAACAAGGTGCGTGGCGTCCAGGTACCTTCTGCAAAGGCGGACTGTGACTGTGGTGTAACCAACTATGGCTCGGCCGTAGACATTCTGTCAAGTGTCAGTCCGCTGGCCGCCCTCACACCAAGTTCAGGCCAACAGCCTGGTAACACACCATTCCGAAAGAGGTAGAACCACGAGAGGTCCATCGTGGTCCTTAGCGGCAGAGACACATATGGTAGCCTCATCAGCTGAATTGTGCATCCGTTCGGCGAACAAGCGTGGCTAGGGGCGCACAGGCACGGGGGCGATGACATTTCGACGCAATCCAGACAGCAGTTGCTATCAACCAATTGGCCGCTTGCGCGTCGTCGATGCTTCGGTTTCTGCAGGGGCAACACGAGAACGAAGGAGGATTAACGATAGCGGGGCTCTTGTTGTGCAACCCGTCGTTTACTATCAGGCTGGGTACGTTTGTGATTAGCACAGCACGCGGTTACAAGATGGCAATAAAAACTGCTCACCGTCTTCAGGTAATGGAGCGGAGCCGTCGATTATGACGGCCATGTATCGCCGCCCACGTAACGGCGACGCGGAGGTTGCTAGTACACAGGGCTTGGGTCAGATCGAGACCCCCATCCGTCCAAGTCGTTGTGCTATATGCGGCGTTCTCAGAGTCCGCCAGCAAAAGACGCCACTGGACGCTAGGAAGAGGAGCAAGATGGATGATGATGGGCCGTCCAGGGGGTATCATCTCGCCTGCCTGATCCTAGGCCCGTTGACGGTCTGCCCAAGTTACGCCGACACCGACTGCAGGCTTGGGAGGAAGTAGTCCGAAGGCAGGCACGAAACCACTGGCTGAAGAGCTTGGGCGTCTTTTCGAGCCCGAGATGAGGAGATCCGAGTCCAAGAATCTGCTTGGCTCGTGCGACCTTTGATCTTGGCCCCAGCCAGCGCGTCATCTTGCGGGGGCACCCGTGCATGGTGATGATGATGGCGGCGGTGGTGGTGGTGATGGTGGTGGGGTGCCACGGAGAGAGGCTGAGCACGCAGGTGACGGACAACGATGCCGTCCATCCATTTGAAAACAGCCAGGGAGAAGAGATGATGAAAAAAGAAGCCATGAGCAGACAATTGCAGAATGCAGCGCATGGCTCTGGGTGTGTAGATACGAAGAGGAAAAATGGGGCTGGAAAAGATTGCCAAGGGTGCCTGGTTGCAGTTGGTGTGGCGGGCTTGAGCTGCAGGAGAAGTCGAAAATAGTAGGTGAGCGTTTGAGAATGACGCATTCACTCGCGGGGAAGAGGAAGAGAAGGGCACAAAAAAGAGAGAAATGACGAGACAAGAATAAGTCGTCGCTCGTTTTCCGAGCGCATTGGTGGTCTCGGGTCATCCAGGTGCGCCAGACCGTGGATGGGGAAGGAAGCTTGGGTGCTGTCAGCTCAGGCTATTGTCTTGGTTAGATGTACGTGCCATGTGCTGTGACGAGCTGAATACCCACTGTAAACTGAACACGAAGCCGTTTACTCGTACGGATGCTCCCCGGGGCCAAGGACAAGAGAGGTCTCAAGCCCAAGTTCAGCCTTGTTGTTGCTGCTGCTGCTGCTGCTGCTGCTTGTCGTACCCGGCAATGTTGCAACCTGTCACAGCGAAAGACGAAGCTGCAGCCTTTGCAAAGGCACCGACGCCACCGCCTGTGACCTGTGAGTCTGTGACAACGTGCGTGCCGCCACAAATAGGCCACAGACTTGCAGTTGCAGCAAGCCATCCCGCTAGTCCCAAGATGGTTCCATGTAGCGCTGTCCTCGAGCCGAATCCACACATCCGCTCATCGGCAGATGGGGCACGCACGATTGGGCAAATTTGGGACGACAAAGCTCGGCCATCTCTGTCATCTCTGGTCTCGCTTCCATGCCATTTATCGTCCGTTTTTTCCTGCACGCACAGGGGGGGAGAAACCATGGCGTGTATCTCAGCCCCCAACGTCATCGGTGGCTTTGCCGTTTTTTTTGTCCCCCTCTTCTTTACCTCCCCTGCCAATGCCGGGGTTTATTACAACAAAATCTATCTTGAGCCAGTCAGATTTCCACTCGATTCATGGCGGAGATACAGAGAGAAATAGGCAGGGGGTTAGGGAACTCACCAAATTACTGCAACTTCACATAGCAGATAGTTGACCCTCCCCCTCCACATATCGCTCTCTGCTCCGCCGCTTTTTTTGCTGTGCTAGCACCGCCCTTCTCATTTACCAGTCAATCGGTACCCTATCGCATCGCTTCTTTCAGGGTCATAAAACACAAGAAGAAAACATACCTCCGCTCATTCCCCATTCTACAGCGAGGCGTGAGGCATGCGCCGTAGCCAGCATGCAGCGCGGCTGGGTTGTTTTTTTCGTGCTGCCGTCGGTTTGTGGTGGGGTTGCTTCCGTCACAGCATGCAGGATAACTCCATCTGCACTTTTTCTTCAATCCCCATTAGATTGAGTTTAGCTTCCTATCAGCAAGCTTTTTTTTTCATGTCGGCCTTTTGTGAAGTGTGGCTCATCGGCGAGGGGAGCTCATCAGACACGAACGGGGGGGTGAGATGCGGGATGGGGTGCTCCTTTCCCTATTTGACAGCGGGCGCAGCGCCAACCGCTGCTGTGGGGCTCCCCAAGGAGGAGGGGGGGGTGGCTGTACTAAGATTATTATTGGCGAACCCTTCAACTCTCGAAGGGTCAATATCACCCACCATAAAGAGGAGGATAAACAAGATGTAATAGTAATAGTAACCAATATAATACAAGTTTCACTCCTTCAATCTTGGTCCTTCCTCTCATTTGTTGCCTAGCACACACGGCAGGCGTCAATCGCCAGGTGTCAACCTGTACCGCCCCCGACTTTGGGGGCTCTATTCTAATCCACTACCAATAGCTTTGCAGCAATCTATCACCGTGTCAAGTCATTTTACGTCTTCTTTCATTAACGTTCCAAAAATCATTGAGACTATAAAGCAAAAAGAATTATCATAGCTAAAGAGAGAAAAAACAGCCATCCCATTTGAAGCCCCTTTCCTAACTTCCACGACGCCGTCCCTGAGCGGACTGTCAACACAACCATCATACTGAGGTCCGCCCATCACCCTCGTCCAACACACACAACACCCCAGGCATGAATAAGACATCCTTCTAAACAAGACCAAGATCAAGAAAAACAGAAAAAAAAAGCGGCGGGATCTCTTCTTTGGGAAGATGAAGCAGTCTAGTCAGTCCAAGTGGTAGAAAGAATTCCAAACAAAACAACAAAAGCCAAACAAAACAAAAACCAGCCAAAAAGTAATAGAAAGAATGAAAGAATGAACCAAAATGGCATCCAGACAGTTTTCCATCCCCACCCCCATCAATCTACTCCTTCTCAAGTTTTGCCTTCTTGGATCCCTTGCTTGGCTTCGCGCTGCTGCGCTTGCGTCGCTGCGCCGGACCTTTGCCCTGATCCCCGTCAACTTGACGCCCCATCACCTGGTCAATCACCTCATCTTCATCCACCGCTCGCCCAACCAACGACGGGCCCTTGTACGAAATCCCTGGCTCTTCTGCATTTCGACCGCTTGTTTTCTTCTTTCCCGTCAGGACTCGGTAACGGCGTCGGAGTTCCGCGTCGCTAGCACCCTCCACATAAATATCTTGCTCCAGCGCCATGTCAACAACCACCTTGACTTCAACATCGCTCGGGTTCAGAAGCATATTTCGTGAGCCTCCTAACCTGTAAAACTCTTCAAGTATCAACTTGTATCGGTCACGCTCCAGCTTCAGCCACGCAATGAGGAGATACGATTCCTAAAATCGCACGCTGCTGTTAGCATTCTGTAACGACTGATTTGGCGCCAACACTTTTCCACTTACATCCTTCTTAAGCCACTTAAGGTACTTGGAGCGGCCTCGAGTAAGCTTCATTTGGAGCGTCTCTTTGCATTGGTGCTTTCCAAATGCTTTGAAGTAGTCCTCCTGGATACTATCCCACATGTCCTGCCCTTTCTTGTGTCGGTGCCTCCAGCGCGACTCAAAGATACAGCGCTCTTCCTTGGGGCAGTTGTCCTTGAGCTGGGGCGGTACCAGCTCACCAAGGCAATTCTGGTATTCGTCCATGTCGACTGGCGGGATTCGCGAAGCGCTCGACTTTTTTACGGCTGCTCGCTTCCTCGATTTCCTCACCCCGCCGCTGCCATCGCGCCGGGAACCACAATAGGCCTCGTCCTCGGAATCCACATCGTCTGCTGCGTCGGAGGTGTCCTCGTCGTTTTTGGTGTCTGAGGCGGCCGAGGCAGATCGCTTCTTCGAAGTTCTTTTGGCGGGAGTAGTCTCGACTTTAGACCCCTCACCTGGCGTGCTGACTTCAGAGAGCGTTTCCAGCGTCTGTGGGCTCTCAGCTGTCCTCGGCTTGCAGTTTTGCATCATTGGCGGGCCATTGCTACCCAGGCGAGGAACAGGCACAAAGTACGGGGGCGGCTGGCTCAGAGGTGGCTGGCTCTGCGAGTCCACGAGAGTGTATGCGCCTAGAAATGACTCCGGGTCTGGAGTGCAGCGCTCCTGCATATAAAATTCTGCAGGGATAGCAACATCTTCGTTGGGACCGGGGCCATGACCGATGCCGAAGGTGGGGTTCCAATGAGGATAGAAAATCTTGCCGCTGTTGGGAGGGCTAGGTAGATGGTTGAGCGAGTTGTCGGGGAACATGGCGTACTGCCTCCCAACATGCGGTATTGGAGGCGAGGCCGCAGATGAGGCGGGGCTGAGAAGCAGGTTGCAGTCGGCACCGATATGGTAGGAAGAGGTCTGGGCAAAAGAGAAGCTGTATTAGCGAGATCCGAGTCCTCGTTGGCGCCCAAACTTGAGGCAACCTGGAGCATGCTGAAAAAAGAAAAAAAACTTACTGCTGAGAAGGGGAGAAACTCAGGGAAGTCAGAAGACGGCGGAGAAGCTACCGTAGTGGCGGAATCGGAGATGTCCAGTGGGTCAGGAAGGCTGCTGACCGGCTGTAGATGGTCCATGCAGGCCGCTTCAATCATAATTGCGACGGAAATACCAGGGTCAATGTTGGGGTATTAGCAGCTGAGGCGCGCTGCAGTGTGGGTGTTGAAGATGTTGCACTGATATCGGCGATTCGAATGGTTGTATGAGTGGCGAGTGAAGGCGCGGTGTGAGTTGGAGCAATTCCAAAAAGCGTTTTCGGGAGGGGATATCGGCAAGATTTATCTCAGGGAGAATTCCGAGTAGATCATGCAAGAAGAAGGCCAAGATGAGCTTGGTAGAATGTGCGAGCAGCAAGTCTGCCTATCTATGGAGGCTATGGCCGCCAGGACAGGTCTGGGCAGGCCCAATGGAGTATAGGTAAGGCAGAAGAGAGTCAGAGGGATGGATGAGTGATTGGAAAGAAGATTCACGCAGGACAGGAGAAGACAGGCCCGGCGGCGGTGGTCTTTTGTATGTATAAGCCGGGACAAATCTGCCTACTAGTATCGAGGCAAGAATGGGGGCACAGTCCCTGGCTCCAGCGGCATGCTGCACCCTTGCGCGAGGGGACAAGGATCTGTCCAAGTACCCAAGAAAGTCCATGGTACATGGCTAGGGGTGCAAAAAAGAGGTGTGAGTGTGGGTGAGGACGATGAGAAGAGGGAGGGGGGTGAGAAGCCTGATGATATCCGTAACCGGGTAGTGCGACTTTGCCCACCGCCCGGCTCTACCAGCAGGAAACGAAGCTGCAAGTTCCCATAATGGGGCACCCGCCTTGCCATGCCATCATGCAGTGCGGGCGATGTGTTCGTTAGCGTAGAAGGCGACTATGGGGAGTGGACTGAGGACTGAAAACTGAGATGAAGAGGCGTGAGGGGCCAAGCAGGGAGCTGCGAGCTGCGGCGAGCTGCGCGGCGCGGTGCGGCCAGAATCAGCAGCCTGAGAGGAAGGCTGACTGTCGTGCATGAGGCATGAGTATCAGAGAGATGTTGCAATATCTCCTAGCCGCTGAGCAATGGACGGATCCCCACCTCCAACACCTCCAACGAGCATCCGTCCCAAGGCTGTCTGGAGTTGCTGGCTATCCTTAGCAAGGTGTCTAGTTGCAGCCGGCGGCCGTGAGCCAAGATGAGTACGGACAGGGGTTGACTTGATGGTGGTGGTGTAGCTTTAGAATAACCCTGTGTATTTAGTTATTATTAGCCGTGTTAATCGGTGGAGAAGCTGCCCTAATATTTTTTTCCCATTCTCCAGGTGCATGGAGCTCGCCTGCATCATAGATTTGATATGCAGCCAAACGTGATATCCCAGAGAGGGAGAGGATGGGCCTAAGTTGAACTCTTCTGTGTACATGACCGAAGATGCTGTGGCATCCATCGAGTCTAGCATTACCCACCTAGTAAGCGGAAGCAAGGCCTGTAAGTTAGGTTAAGTGTTCAGTGTGAAGCTGTACTTGGTCGGCTGGCTGGGTCGGGGCCGTAACAAGCAACCCAGAGAGAGTGCCTTGCCAGTTCTGTGGTGGACGACCACGACGAGTTCCCGAAGAGGCATTGGAATGGGGAATGACAGGGGGCTTGCAGCCAAATTTTCTTTTATGCACAGATTTCCTCTTTTCCCTCCCCAGGCGAGGCAAGTCATCGAGTGGCAATTGTCTTGCCTTGTCTCGACATTCGAGCGGCTAGTGAGCTGGCAGCGGCCGACAAGCGCACCTCTCTGGCGCTTCAAGACTGCATATGACTGGCTTCCAGCATTTAGCCCCTCCTTGTGGTGTCTTTACATGACCAGCTGGTAGTAGTAGAAGGTGGGTAGGTGGAAGAGAAGGCCCGTATGCAGTACTCCGAAAGTGGGAAATGAGTAGCCCCTGTGCGTTCAGACCCGAGGCTGGATGGCTTAGGATTTCTGTCTTGTCCGTTCCGCCCTGGCTTCTTATGGCGCTTCAGGCATTGGTACTGCCGCGAACTTCCGGGTGAGACGGATTTGGCGGCCGCGTTTGATCCTGACGAGAGACCGAGTGAACAGAAAGGGCCGATGCCGGTCACGGACAACCGCATCTGCCCGCATTTGCGAGCCCTACTAGAGCAGCCGCCCCGTAAGGAGCAGAGTTGCATGGTGAGCCGAGGCATTGGCTGCGTCGGAGTGAAGGGCCAATTCAAGGAAGCGAGCTTCTTTGGATTGCAAGGAGATGGTAAGCATCAATAAGCTGGGATGCCTTCTGCTGCTTGATATGGCGGTGCTAATGGACTGGTGCTGAGGTAGCAGCGGCCAGTTTGGTGGCGCAAACAGGGCAGGCTCTGTCCACGTTGCATGCATGAAACGGGAACGTACATGATGATCAAAGGAACGGAATTATGAATATGGCCTGACTGATCCTTGTGCAGAATTGAATACGAAGGAAATCTGCAGCGTAGTGTACCGGAGCGAGCGAGATGGCTGACGGTGAGTTGACTGGTTGACGCACAAACGCAGCACAAGGCTGGGGCCTTCCTGGATCTGAAGTTGGGAGCTTGAGGAAGCGGACGGAGGTTAGCGACAGATACGGGGACCGGGAGAGCAGAGCTTGTACAATCAGCGCAGATTTGTATCGACGGCATGGACGATGACGATTGATGCTTGGTGGGTGATTGATTGAAGGTGGGATGGTGGATGGTGGAATATGGAGGGCGCGGCGTGTTGGAGGCCAACATACTCTGTACAGGTAGTTGTTAGTTAGATTAGGTAGTTAGTATGTACATACTAACTATGCACTTTATTAGGTGGTATGGGTATGGGTGATATGTCCTTTATTAGATACCTTAGGTACCAAATAAGGCGCCAATTAGTTACCTAGGTACCTACCTACCTTAGTAGGTGTCACCGAGGCAACCCTCGCTAATAAGTCATTGGATTATAGCGGTCCGAGGCTTGGAGGATTCAGTTCCAGGTACCTATCGATGGACCTACAAAGCCCTGTCCGTCGGGCATTTGCATTCGGCCGCCTGCTGGAGACACAGCGGACAAGGCCCATTGACCAAGTCCTGACTGCAGTATCTGTGTTGCTAAGATGCTGCACCAAATATGAATGTGCCGGTAAGGGAGGAAATCTCACAAATAACTAGAGACAAGATGGGGTTGCCATTTTCCAATTCATGGCCCCTTTCCCCGGCAATCTAGTGTGGTGGAGGGAACCCCCTGTGCACACCACGGCGCAGATTCCGGCCTGGTCGAAAAAAATTTGTACCACCCTGAACCTTCTGCAGATCAAGTCTTGCTTCCCCCTCATTTGTATTTGCATCACGTCTCAACTCTGCGCCTTGTACAAGCTGTGTCGCACCGCCCTGCGGCTGACTGCGACAGACGCAGTTCCTGCTGCGACCGAGAAAGCTACTTGCTTGTGTGTCCCAACTTCGCAGCCTGCCTACCGGAAAGTAGTGCTTACCACCTGGTTCGGCATGGCACCCAACCTCGTCAACAACAACAGCAGACGAGGTCGAATATGCGCGCTTTTCTGCATCTGTGCTAGCTAGCCGCCTCTTCACCAGCTCAAGTTACCGCTATCATAAAAACTACCTATCTTGGCGACAAGATCGCTAACCAAGGTCCGCGACCTCCCCCCCCACGAAGTCATCCAACTACAGCCTGCTCCATCTCATCACCTATGGCTTGAGACTTTCAGGCTGCCAGGACGCAAGCAAGTAACACCATGCATGTGCTGCTTGGGCCGCAGAGCGGCCCAACCGAGCCACCGCCACGTCGTGTTTGGTGTGCAGTGCCTGGCTTTGCCCTTTTCCCTGCAGGGGCGGCGGCCACCGGGGATGCCGGCATGAAGCACACTGAGACGTAAATTAATAAATCCTTCCACTCCTGCAATGGTTCATAACTCCCAAAACCAGCCATCGGTGGCATCCCGCTGGCCTCAGGAGAAAGCATGTAGCCTCATCCTTCGCCCCAGAGGGCTGCATTTCGGCGGCAGTCAAGTCTGCATCGCTGCTGCCTCAGATCAAGAAACTGGAGCCCTCGCCGGCTCCCAGATCGATTTTGCCCCCATCAACTGCCATCAGGAGCGGCCGCACCAGCCCTAGCTAAATCCTGTCCTCGAATCGGCCCCCTCACAGGCCTCTTCTCGGAGCACAGAGTCAGGCTATCGGGATCCTTCCGCTTAGACATCTAGTGGAAAGTCCAAGATTCATGGGAGATGTTGTCTGCCTAGCAAAAAAGCTTATTCGTTTCCTCGCGGCGTATAATTGGGCATCTAAGCTATGGCTTGGCACAGGCCTTGACAGTAAACTAGACCGCAGGAAATGCGAACCGTGGTTCACTGCAGTGCCATAGATGGCCAAGGAGAAGGGGGGCATAAGGCTCGCCAGGCATCTCTCATCTCCACGTAACCTCGCCTCTTCATTCTAGGAGCGTCGATGGCGTCGAGGTGCAGCAGAAATAACCTGGCTGCCGTGCCGTATCTCACCTGCAGATGAGGGAATGGCGAATGCAAGGACTGGCCGGTCAGGCAGTACGACCCTCGCCGCTTTTACGTTTTACATGTTGTTGAAGAGGAGGGCAATCTTGATTCCCTGATTTTCCTTGGCACACCAGGCTGAGCCGAGGGAACGAGATGGGGATAACAACGGCGAGATATTGACAGACAGCCATACGCTGTAACTGCAGTAACCGTTTTTCATGACTCACACGGCCACCATATTCGTACAGCGTTCTCTATAGCACCCGCCATCTTCCGCTGAATACTTCACGCCTCGACAGATAGGGCGGGCCCCGGGATGAATTAAAACACCGATGATACGGGCAGTTCATGCCGCATTCATCAGATAGTAGCGGACATTGTTATTCCCCCGGTTCTTCAGGGCGACTCCTATTCCGAAAATGGTGCATAGTCGGGGAGAGTCTGCAGGGTTTTCCCATTTTCTCGGCCCTGTCCTGTTCTCTCCTCCCGCCTCAGCGAGCAGAGGAAAGAGGGGAGCAGCATTGGGCTTGGAGGGGAGAGGGGAGGAGAGGGGGGCCATCCGACTATGGCCTGCGTATTAGGTGAACTCGCGTAGCTGACCAATGAATAAATGATACAGACCCCACCGCGCTAATTTGGAGTACCAGATTGCCGGGACGCGCTAGTAGGGGTATTAGTGGGGCCGAATGTGACACACGCCCCCTCCTCACTCCTCAGTTCACTTCTGCCAACTCCACCACTCGGTCACCTCACTCACAATCAATTCGACACTTGCATGAGAACATGACATACAAGGGTACTCCGTACTTCTCCCAGCTGCTGCTTTCCCCCCTCCTGCTTCTTCCCCCCAGATTGGCGGTCATTTTGTCTATCATTCGCCCGTGTAACTCTTTTCATCTCTCTCCGCATGTCGTCTATGATGACCCCCCTTCCCCGGTGCTTCCAAACTCCAGAACTGACTATTTGAGCCAATCAAAAGCCTAGAATGAATACTTGTGTTGTACGCGCGCGTTTACAGCCTCTTCTTCATTCGCTCCCTCCCCCCCCCCCCCCTCCTCTGGTTGAACCCCGTCGTCACTCAAGTCACTTGTTTATTGTGAGCGATTTATTTCCCTTTCGTTGTACCGCGGCTCCATCCCCCGTCTGCAACACCATGCACAGCAGGTGCAGGCATCAGACCAGCGTTGCTAGCTTACTTGCGCGTGACTGTGGCGTAAAAGAGGGCGACGGGTAAAGAAGCCAGATGGGGTTGGGCCGGCCCAGAGAGCGAAGGAGAAGAGGCATCCTTCAATAACTGGCAAGCTTTTATGAGATGTAGCGCGACAATTGTTTCCTGCAGTCATTCCTTCAAGCGTAGATCACCCCGAGCTCTTCAAGATGGCTTGCTGCAAACCGGGCCCCCTCCCGTCCCCCCCCCCTTCCAACTATGACACGCCTTGTATCCAGCGCCACAAACATGGTCTTCTCCAAGCCCCAACTTACTAGTAAGACTCTTGAAATTCAGTTACGCATATTTTATCTTTCCATTGGAGATATAGTACGACTTATAGAGTCCTTCCTCACAAGCCAGCCAGTGATAAAATGGTGACGGTGCGCATCTGGTGGTAGATCATTCGCCTAGCACCACACGTCCATCATAAACCTCAATACTTGGGACAATTACTCTGCAGAAATTGGTGTCACATTTGAAATCCTCGTCATTTTTGAGACTTCTCTAGCCGATGTACTCTACATCGAGGCGGCCGAGTCCGCACTCGGCCTCAACAAGGCCATCCCGCACCAGCTCACCAACACACCGACGCAACATTCTCTCAGCAACTGGACCCTTGCTTATCAGCTGAACCGGAGCTTCCGTTCCTCACTCACCGTTCTTTCTGCTGGCTCCAAACCCAGGGCTGCATTGGGCCGTTCTTGCACATTTTAAGCGCCCGGCTCGCGGCCAAGTCGCTGTGATGCTGCATCCCCCCCCCTCCCCCTCCATAGCCGCCCAGCACCAGTTACGGCACAGATCCGAGTCATCTGCTGAATCAATTCTCATTCTGCTGCAGCAAACAAGAGAAGTTGAGCTCTCGACCCAACGAGGTCTTTTGCCGCTGCCGCCGGCTAAGACCCCCGTCATGGTAGCATTGCAGAGGAGCTTGCAGAAGCACTCGTCAACCGGACGCGCTTCAAAGATGATTTGTCAAAAGAGGAGTCACGATGCTTGTATGCCAAGCCAGCGTGACCGCTGAACTTGCTCATCTATCGAGCGGCTAGCCCGGAATCCACGGAGTGTCTATAGTAGTTGCTGCTTTTGGCTTGTCCTGTGTGGTGCCCCAAGCATGACCCGGCCAGGTGCCAGATCCGTCCTCAAAATCACGTCTCTAACTAGCCTCGATGTGCTGAACATTTGAATTTGATCCGTGTCCCCCCTCCCCTCCAGCGGGCGTAGCCGCCCACAAGGGAAGGGGGGCGGGCGGTCATCACAGTGGTCCAGCAGAGACATTCGGATCGCCCCTTCCCCCTCCCCAGCTTGAAGGAGGGGAAAAGCTTCTACTACGCCACAATATTGAGGCATACCTTTACTTTCCACTACTGGCAGCTTTCTTCGGGGTACGTTATTCATCTGCCGTCAGCGTAGTCCGGCGCTGCGTTCTGAATCAACTGCTCTTTCCCGAGTCAACGTGAGCGGCCGTTCCCGCGCAGAGCGTTGCCGAGAGATGAAACTCTGGGGGTTGAATACTCAATTTTCTGAGAGCCTTTCTTCTAGCTTCCACCCCCCTCCCCCCAATAATCTTTGAGGGTTTTGTTGCGCCACGTAAAGAAGGAGGGGACAAGAATGCGTCTCCCCGCTCGTTGAAGCGGCAAGAAAGAAAGCCATCCTTGGACTTTTCTCTGACTCCGCTCGCGACGTACGGGCCGAATAGTAGTACAAATATAGATGGTAATTATGTCGTCATTCTCGGTTCCTCGAAAGACGTCTGGTGGTAGACAGTCGTCTGAGTGGTTGCTGCCGCCTCTACACACTTCTCCTTGCTGCCTTGAGAAGGCGACTGCGTCTCTAGGCAACATCCTTTGCCAGCAAATATACTGCTGAGTTAATATTCGTCGCATTATTCTGAGTGCTGTCAGTATTGTATATTTAATAACGGCAGGGTGGCATCGGCTGTTCAACCTGCTCGAGTGGCGCAAGCCATTTCATCATGTGGCACTTCATTACAGGGCTTTGCACCCGCATCTCGAGCTTTCCTGCATTATTCTGCTGTATGAATTCCGCTAGGGCCGGCTTCGTGTCCATCTCCCCTCCCCTAGCCTGCCAAGAAGGCGCTCCGGCCTGCTCGTCGTCTGGATATGAACGACCAAAGTTTTTCGCAGAACGGCGAGTCGTCCAAGGCCCGGGCGTTTCTGGAAGCTCAGCAACTGAAAAAAATCTTGTGCTACCGTGGCTGTCAGTTATCAAGTCCGTCAGAGTATATCAACTACCGACTCGATATCCCGCTGGCAAGCCACAGGCCCCCCTCTTCCCTCTTGTCCTTCGCCCCCTCGGCGACTGGCAGGCAGTAGCCCATACCCGTCGGGCTTTGGCAGAAATATGTGTGTCAGAGGTAGTAGGTGCAGTCAGTGTGTCACATCTTTTCCATTTTCAATTTCTGTTCGACGAATAAGGCACCGAGTACGGCCCATTCCCCCTCGCCTCTCTCATGATGCTTGGTGTTGGTTGCACAGTGCCACACGACCTCCACAGTATGCTGCACACGCCCCTCTCTAGCGGTTTAAAAGTTCCTGTGCTCTATGGAATGAAATATGATTTCTTGGTATTATGTGATTTTGCCATTGGATCTTTGAGCCTCTCCCGCCCCTCTCCCCCAGCGCCTTGTTCTCTTGCCCTGGCCCTGTTCACCACTAGGGCTGGTCTGCTGCTGTCTTGAGACTGCCCAACTCTCAAACTTACAATCCGAAAATAGACCAATGTGCCTGCCTGCCTGACTACCTGTCCCTGCCCCCTCCTCAGTAGTCCCTGCTCTGAGGCCATGGGGGCCCAAGGCCGGGCAGACAGAAATAGGCATGCATTGAGTGCGGATCATGCGACTGCCGCTGGCTTGGAAAACGCGGATAGTGCACGGGGATCGAAAAGTTTGGGAGATGCAGTTCCTGGAATAAAATACAACGTGAAACAGCCAAGGTTGATAAGGCAGACGTGGTGGGTAGATGGCGTATGCGGCCGCCTTTTGAGGCCGACCGCGGCCTACGATGCGACCCGGCAGGCCGAGCCCGAGGATGGTCGTGGGGTCAATAGATATGACTTTACTATTGGTAGAGAGACAATTTTTCATAAAGTTTCACGCAATATTAGACAAGGCAGATTCTTTGTATGAGAGAAGCAGGGCCAATTTGGGGCAAGAGACAGCGAAAGCGAAAGAGAGAGAGAAAGGGGGGAAGACTTTGTCCAAAAGCTTCACAGGATCCCAGAACTGGTTTCCGGAGCGAGTTCACGGCTTGTGATGTCATCCAAGTACAGCATGATTAGAGACAGTTCCTGACAAGGGCACATATTAACTCAACTTCCAAGCTGTCTCTCTTCACAACCCCAACTCCCCACCACACAAATACCTTTTATGACCTGCCCAATCTGATCAAGACTTCAGCCCAAGTACTCCCCTCCTCCTCTCCCTCCTCCTCTCCCTCCTCCTCCTTCTCCTCCCCCCCTCCCTTTGCTGAGCCGGCAGGCCAGTCCGCAGCAATAGGAGCGTTGTCCGCAACCGCCTGATCTTTCTCGGTCCAAACAGGGTTACCCGGATGGGGAGGAGAAGGTGTGGTCTTTTAAAACAAGAATACAAACTAAACAAACTTAACACACACACACACACACACACCCCATTGCCAGCCTGTCATGCATGTAGTCAAGCCGACAGACAGACGGGTCCGGTCTCTGTATATCGGTCTCATCCCGCGGCTGGCAACTCTTCTTCTTTCTTTGTCAATGACTCTCCTCTTTTTCCCAACCTTCCCCCCCAGCTCGTTCACTCGGCACCCTGGAAAGCACCAAAGCGCCAGGACGACAAATCAGATCAGTCACCTCCATGGGTCAGGGCAGCGCAGGGGGAGGGGGGGGGCGGGATGCCGTCCATGTCCGATCCCGGGAGCCAAGAACTAAAGATGACAGATACAAAAAAAAAGAAAAAGAAAACAACCCTCCTTGATTTTTCGGTCACTTATTTTCATCCTTCCTTGTTCGGTCCCGGTTCGCGATCTATCCTGTGACTCTCGGCCTCTGCGGGCGACGACCGACAGCAGATCCCAGCGATCCCCATATCTCAGCCAGCAAGAAACAAAAAACGCCACGGTAGACTTGGTTTTTCTTTGCGGTGGTTCACGGATAGAGTTGCAACACTCGGGTAACGGCCTTTAATATAAAATAAAAAGCGGTCTGTCTCAATGGCTGGTGGCGATGCGTTGTTCTTGCAGCTTTGCCGTCCTGTGTCACCATCCAGCCAGCCATCGGCTTGCTGCCAAAAACACCGGCGCGCTGACCGCGATTTATTCCATGGTTTTCTTTGTTTGCTAATGAATAACTCGTATATATTGTTCATTAGCATCGCTAGCCCGGCTGGATGTGTGAAATGCGATGTGGGTTCCACGAATGACCGTGACAGGCTCAGCGGGCGCAAGCCATCCATCAATCAATCAAGAAGTAGAGTGGCCGTGGGCTGAATTATTAGCTAGTTGTCTTGTATAGGTGACGCACGCCATTCCATTTCCTCTCTTCAGTCACTCTTCTTCTTGCTCGTCAAGCTCGGATGTGCCCAGCTTGATACATGCTCTGTGGTACTGCCAATAAAACTTGACAGCTTGTATCCCCGGCATGCTCCCGGATCATGCACATACCCTTTTGGCGGTGTGACTCGCGCTATTGCCGAGCCTTGCTTCTGCTGTTGCTGCTGCTTTTGTGCAACACCAGCACCCTTTGTCCCGAGTCCCGACTTGTCTGTCTGTCTGCTGCTGTCTGCCTGTCTGCCTGTCTGCCAGCCTACATGTCCCGTGACGCAGCACAGCAGACACACCGCGGCTAATGTATTCCTGAACCACGTTGTACAACCTCTTGATTAACTAGAAATTCACTTCACACACACACACACACACAAGAAAAAAAGAAACGGCTGGGGTGGGGGTGTGTGCTTCCAAGCCTCATTACCGGTTGAGCAATGTATTGTCCAAGTACAAAATACCTGCTGGCTGGCAATTAAGCTGGTATATTACAAAAACTGCAGTGCAAATGTACTATTTTTGTACTCTGATATCTGCATTGTGCGCCTTTTTGATAGTGATGTCTGTTCCAGGTGATTGCTAGAACCGCTTCGTCTGAGGCCAAGATCAACAAACAGTACATGTGCCTGTCTCCCCTCCTGCGACACGTAGAAAACTCGACACCATCATGCCAATTCCCTCATGTCTCATCTATTTTCCTAAGATTTTCACAACTTCTTTGCGGGGCTTGGACAAGTATAATGGAGCATCAGCCACAACACACCCTCTCTTTCGTTTACTCGACGCTTATTTCCACACCCGCAAACATTGCTAGAGGCACAAATAAGAAAAGAAGGACAACGATTGAGAAACGCTCTTTGAAGCGACTTCTAAAGGTCGCTAGTATACAAGGTATAGGCACAAAAAAAAATCTATCCTGCGTCGTGCTGGGCAACACTCAACTGCAGTCGGATGTCTGTACGTACAACCACTGTACGAATATGAATATAAGTAAGAGTGAAATTGGGTATAACGATAATCAATACGAAATTCAGCAGCCCAACCCACCTAGACAAGGCGAGAGACGGGGTTAATCATAACCCAGCTAAGCTGGCAAAGTCGCAACGCTGCTCTAAAGTATTCGCTTGGTGCAATCCACTCGCCACGACGCGATTATATATAGCTCCTCAAAGGAAAGACTGCTTCTCCATCCAGTATCATCCTCCTTTTTGTGTGCTGTACGCTTTGAAACCGAGCATCGTGGGCGCGTGAGTCGTCCGATTAGAGATGTAGCATATCGTTCATCATCACATAGACAACATCCACCACGGGGTGTGAACCTGACAACAAATGGAAATCAATACTCCGAGGCAAAGAGAACAAAGCAACAAACCAAAACAATAATATTACGGCGACCTTGAAAGAGAACAAGATGGGAAAAGACATCGAGAGACGGGAAAGATACAGGGTGTTTCGATTTCGATACTTCACCTCCCGGGACGTCGGCGACGCCGTTGCGCGTCCTGTGCGTTCTAGGCACCTTCCAGGGGGGGCGCATAATAGTTGAAATCCAAGAGACCGTCCAGCATCCAGTGCTGCGGGTCGAAAAAGTCAAAGTTGCCGTCGTAATTGACTCCGGCAAGTATGGTGCTTGACGTAATCGGCGTCGCGGCGGAAAGGCCTGTCGCGCCGGGCGTCAAGGCTGCCGTCGCGGTGAGCATATTGGGCGCCGGTGTCGGTACGGCCAGGAGCGTACTATCGAGCTGAGAGGAAGCCGCCGACGACTCGTTGGCCGAGTCTGGATTTGTCGGGTTTTTCATGGCGGCTGTGCACTGTTGGTTAGCTCAAAAGATGTCGATGCCATCAAGGACGTAATGGGGGGCTGGTGACTCGCCTAGCTGAGCCTGAAGCCCTGAAAACTTACCACCCTCCAAGCTGCCGCGCCCGTTGGCTTGATAGTCTTCTCGCCATCTCCAAACAGAGTCGAAGACAAGACTCATGCTGTGACGACAGCGCACCTTCAGTTGCAGGCTATCATCCATTTGAATTGGAGTCTCGTCCTCGCGATTGAACACTGGGTTGTTGGGCTGCAAACGCGACCCATTCCACATTTGAACCATCAGCTCTGCCAAACGCCATTGGAGATCGTTGTTCACAACGCTGGTTTGCCGGATGGCTCGAATCGACAGCTGAAATAAGCTGCGGCCGCGGTCAAAATCAATCGTCTTGGCAAAGAATGATCGCATAAGCTTGAGAACAGTGAATGCAGCAGCAACCAGCATCTGCTGGATGAAGTTGGTGGCATAGAGAAGGAACGTGCCAGCGAAATTATCACGTGGCGAAGTGACCTTGTCAGCCTCCAAAAGCTCATCGAGAAAGCTGGTTGTTGCGCGCCACAGTCCGACAAGATCATCCATGTAGCCTGGTGTTTTGCTCGAGTCAAAGAAGCCTGCCAATCGCATGTGCAGTCCGGCTGCACGCAGGTGAAGGCCGACAATAGCACCTAGGTTCTGGGACATTACAGACGCGTGCAGCTCAGCGTAGTCGCGACGGTAGACACGCATCAACATGGCGCGATGTTCGTCGCCGGCGACCCCCCTTGGATCACTCGCATTACTATACATCTCCTTGGAGACCTTATCGCAAAACCGCTCAATCTGCAGGCGGGCTTCGAGCTCAGGGGTCAAGCGGAAGGCGGCATCGTCGCCGGGGCGCAAAGCCAAGGTCCAGTCGTAGAGAGTCGAGGCGGGTTGGCCATACCCTGTCCCGACGTTCTGGGCGACAATGTTGCAGACAGCCCAAGTCGTAACACGATCTGCCAGCTGTTCCCTGTTAAGTTCGACTGACGTTCGTGAAAAGTCTTGGATATTGTTTGGGCGGTGTAATCCTATACCGGTAGCCGTCTTCATCATGACACCGCACAGAATGTGTGTGGGATCCGACGAGGTAGTGCTGGTGGGTAGAGGCCATGCGCATAGCAAGCACATTGCCTTGACGACGTAGTAGTTGCTCGGCACCTCTCCGATAGTGGTCCAGAGGAACCGAGTCAGGGGGTCTGATAAGTTCTTGATCAGGTCAGGAGAGCCTTCTGGACTGAAGCGGCGGGCGGCGACGGCGACAATGGACCAGAACAAAAGCGGATGCTGTTGGAAGTACTGATCGGGGGGCTGGGCTGGGTTCAAGAATGGAAGAAAGGGGTGGTAGAAGGCGAAGAACTCGTTGAACAGGTGTGTGACGTGCTCGTCAGTCAGACGAACAGCCTCGAGCTCATGAGAGTAGTGCGGCATGCCGTACGGACCTCCGCCGCGCTTGAGATGGAGAAGGGAGCTGACCGCCTCGTCGGAGATGAGGGAGGGGTGACGGGTATGGCTGTAGTTGGGGGTGGTCGTGGCGGGCGAGGCGACTTCTTCGCCGTCGTCCATCGAGTACCCCTGGGCTTGGGCGCGACTGAGGTTTCGTCTGAGCCGGTCGATTTCCTTCTCCATCTCGGCGTGCTTGGAGCGCTTGCCCACGCGCTTGAAGTTGGACTCGATCTTGCAGTCGAGCTTGAGGCGGACGCATCGCGAGCAGCTCTGGAAGGGATCTTGTACGACATTGCATCGGAGCTGTGTTCGATTGGCAGATATTAGCAAGCAGAAACGACAACAATTGGTAGGCGGTAGCAGTTGGCGGTGGCCGGGGCCATGGAACGGGTGTCGGCAGACAAAGGCCAAGGTCTCGGTCTGGGGCGAGGGCGAGGGCGAGGGCGGCTGACTCACCTTTTGCTGGCGGCACTCGTTGCAGGCTCGCTTGACGCCGGGCTGGCGCTTCTTGTCGTTTTCGGCGTGATCATCCTCGTTACCACTGCCTGGGCTGCTCTCGAGATGCGCAGGAACACCTGTGCTTCTCTTACGCTTGGCGGTTCCGTTGCCATGGCGGGAGCTCGCCGGGCTTGTCGGGCTCTGAGCGGCGGATCCCCCGCGAGCGACAGAGGACCCGTCCATGCAGCGCCGGACAGAATGAACAAAGGCGAAGAGGAGAGATCAGGGCAGCACAGGAAGCTGCGTTGGCGGGGTCGCACGTTGCGGAAGATATAGCCTGTTGGAGAATGTGCGGAGGGGGAGTAGCAGGAGGGAGGACTTGGGCCGACTGCGGAGGGGGAGGGGAGGCGGTGATGGCAGTTGGAAGGATGACAAGGCGTCCTTGACTTGATGGGCGACGGGCGGGCGACGGGCGACGGCCAGAAGAGCGGCACCGCGAAGGAGCGGCGGGTCGCAGTCAAGGAAGGTCAAGCAAGGTCTGGGTTGACGCTCGGGCTTAATTAGCTGGTTAGATGATAGTTGGATGTATGGCTGGCTGGCTCGTTGGCTGCTTCTTTTTCCTTGTCTTTGCTCCTGCTCGTCTTTCTTCTTGCGTGTCGTTCTGGCTGGTAATAATTTTTTCCACTTGTCGGGCCGTTGAAGCCACGAGCTGAGCGGGGACTGCCACTAACAATTGAGAAACGCGGCCCGTTTATTTGTAGAAACCGACCTGCCGACTTATCGTACTACAGTACGTGCAACTGACCGCTAGCGCTTGTAATTTACCCGGTTGCTAGGAATTGTAGCAAAAAAAAAGAGAATTGCGAAAAAGAAACTTGCTGAAGCAAGTGCCCAGGGTGCCTACCATACACCATACACCACCACAAGTCCTCGCCAAGTTAAACGGAGAACTCCGCATTAGAAGCGGGGACTTAACGCCATTCACACCAACCCATTGGCCAGAAACCCGGTCCACGGTCACGTGTGGCCCGCCATCCCTGTCCAAAATACGGTTGGCAAAGGCGCTGGGATGCGCTAGAGGCTACCTAGAGCGGGCAGGCCTCCATCCCCCTAACCCTAACCACCTGTAAGAGCTGCTGAAATATGTTGGTCAGGCCGTGCCGGTGGGCAATTCATGCGCCGAACCTCTGGAGAATGAGCAACGCTGGAGGGGCTTCTGGGGAGAAAGAGGGGCTGCTGCAGGAGTCGCGGATTGGGGAGGCTGGAGACTGGTCTGCACCACCAAGCACCAAGGCCCAAAGTGTAATTGCCTGCATTCCGTTGGCCAACATGCCTCAGCCACCCCCGTCCTCCCCGTTCGGAGTTGCCCTCTTTGTCTTGTTCATCGCATCAGGGCAGAAAGGCATGTTATTCCCATCTATGAACATCGCCTCAACACACAGGATCCCCCTTTCTGACACTGACACCTTTTACTCCTTATCAGAAACAATTTGGCTGTTCCTCACCAGCCCGACGACTTCCTCAGTAGGTACCCCGCCAGCTGCCAGCTGCCAGCCGCCAACAACCTCTAATAATGTCCGCCACAGCAAAAGCCGTTTGCTCAACCTGCTGTTTGCCTTTAACACCTCATGTCCGGATCCTCTGTTGCTTGCATCTCTCGTCGTCGTCGTCGTCGTCGTCGCAGCCTCCTCGTCTCATCCATCATTTCCCTCCCCTCTATCTAATAACAAGGATACAATCCAATCAATTCTAGCCCGCTCCCGATCTCGCCTCACCGCGCCGTATTCCTGCAGCCTAGTACAACCTACTTCCGATGCTGCGTTCTGCATCCTGCCCCAACCACCCCATCTTTCTACAAGCTCGCTCTCGGTACGGATAGAGTTACAGTGTTGCTGTCCACTCGACGCCTCATTTTCACATCTCCAGCATGACTATCCCAAAAGGGGCTCATCCGCCTGGTAAGATGGCGCTCAAGTTGGCCCCTCAGGCCAGCCTCACAGCGCTCACCCACGTTCACTCCACTCGACCGAACAAGAACGAAGTCGAGTTGCTGGCAACCCCTTCCCAGACGAGTGAGCCTTCCTAGTCCTGGTACTTTCTCAGTTGGACTCTTGGTTCATAATAACTAACAGCCCCGCGTTGTTGGGGTTTCGTTCAGGGCCTGTCCAGATAAACACCAGCACTGTTTCGCAGCCGTTTCTCGACGCCTCTCTCCTCCGAAAGGAGTCGTGACAACAAAGTTCTGGTCGCACGGAGGTCACTCGCTGGAGGATGGAATTGCTGCGTAATGGACAAGATAAGCTAAGGCAGAGGACTTGCGCGCTTGAAACCAAGCCATATGTCGACACAGGGTTCCTCCCGGTCTCGCTTGATGCGAGCTGCCCCTCAAATGCGGCCAGCTAGTTCAGTGGGGGGCAACCATCAACCCCAGGTTCGGGACTTTTTCAACCTAAGACTACGTTCGACTCATTTGCAGTCATGCTCGAAAGCCCCAAAGGCTTCAAATACCGGGGCCCCATTGTCTCGGCTATGGCCTGCTGTGCACGATCTCGCCTCGAATCGGTCACAGGCTTGGATTCCGCTCACAATTTCAGCGCGTAAAGTTCCGGGACAGGAAACCCGACCTTTACTCTACGGGGCCGGGTGGTTGCAGTTCCACCATCACGCAGGTCATCTTCGGGGTTGCTTGTGTAGCTTATTGTATCCTGTCCGCAGCTCATTACTATGTTTCTGGCAGGAAACAGATTAGTACAACTCAACTAAATTGAGGCTGCATCGGCCGATTTCGTTACCGGTGCGGTTAGCCACTGTTCGGATTACCGTACCAGGTCCTAGCATATATTGATCCTTGTCAGAGCTATTCTGGCGAGTGAAAATAATAATGAATCATCCTTCACACGAATAATTAACGGGCTCCCAAGTTAGCAGTTATTGTCCTTCCTCTGCAGGGACAAGTGCAGGGTAGCGAGCGATATTCGGCCGCGTATCGATAAGAGGACTTATGTAATCACAATGTTCGCCGCCCTAGGAAATTTCGTCGATAGCTTTGACAGCAAGGAGAAGCCGATCTTCCAGAAACTGTGAAGACCACAAAGTCCGGCATCGAACCATTTAATCGAACACTTTGACACCCATAAACCCACCATCAATACAAAATCGCCAACACACCCCATATACACAATGTCTTTCCTCGGAATGGGCCGCCTTCAACCTACCTCGGAGCAGAAGATTGCTGCCGTCGAGAGCGAGATGCGCATGATGGCCGACACCTACAACCGGTAAGCAAAAAGACCCCCCCCCCCCTCCCGTCACGGCGACCGCATACCCTCGCAACATGACCCTAGCCGCCTATCCAAAAAAAAAAAAGCCGATACGATGCGCTCCGTGCCGCTGCCTTTTTGCGACCGGGGCAAAACGGGCGCCGAAACCAGGAAGGGAAGGGGGGGGGGGTACCGCAAAGTCGATACGAAATGCGCATGCATGGTGGCTAACGCGCGGGTGGCCACGCGCCCTTTTTCTCGATAGGCTCCAAAAATCGTGCCAGAAGAAGTGCATCCCGACGGACTACCGCGAGGGCGAGCTCAACAAGGGCGAGTCCGTCTGCCTCGACCGGTGCACTGCCAAGTTCCTCGACACCTCGATGAAGGTCAGCGAGATTATGCAGCAGCAGGGCGGCGCGCAGCAGGGCGGCGCGGCGGCGGCTGGCGGAGCCGGTGGCCTCTTCTGAAGGGGCGCGGATGGGGAGGCAAGTGTGTGCCTCGCACGCGCGGGGGGGGGAGGGTATGAATGTGCCGACGAGTGGAAAGGGAAAAGACGAGAAAGGGGAAAGATGCGCGAAAAGATATTGTTACATCATTGTATTATAGAGTACACAAACTGGGAGAGGGAGGGGAGCTGGGCATTGAGGAAGGCAACGCGAGGATGACGATGCCTGTGCAGCAGGTGCAGCAACATGTATAATTAGTAGGAGAGGTTGTTGATGCTGGATATGCCCTCCGGATTTCACGCCTTCAGACCACCAAAACCACAATATAGAAATCTCAACCATGGGAGACAAGTATAGCGTTTACTAGTAGTAAAAAAAAAAATCATAATATTAAATACAGATGTTAGTTTTCTATTGCTAGGCTGTTGTTGGTGTAAATGCCGAGAAGAAAAACAAAGGTAAAATGGAAGAATTGCTATGCCCCGGTACTCCATGCATGTTCGAGACAATCAGTCTATGACAAAAGGAAATACAAAAGCAAAACATCAAATACTACACGGATCGAGTAACGTTGGGCCCCGTTCCCACGCCTGTCAGGGTCCTGACGAACCAGTGCAGCCAACTCTCCGTCTCAAGCTGCGTCTTGAGCTCGTCGGCGCGCGCCTCAACGTCCACCACCTGTCGCTCAAAGTGAACGATGCCCTCTTCCACCTCATGCACCTTGGATGTGAGCGCGTTGATCTCGTACTCGAGCTGCGCCACCATCGTGTCCAGCTCCTTGATGCTCAGTTGCAGGCGCTGCCGCTCGTCCGCGACGATGCCCTCCGAGTCCATGCGTACGCGCTCGCACGCTTCACTGAGCTGCCGGCAGTGCGCCGCCAGCTCCATCGCGTCTTTGCCGTAGCGATCGTCGAGCGCCTCCACGAGCTTGATCTTGTCCCCAACCCATGGACCCACGCCGTTGACCAGCAGGTCAACTTGCCGGGCGAGCTGCGCGAGAATCTCAGTCTGCGCGGCCGCAGACCCCGTATTATCGTTAGTAGAGTCGCTGATAGGGATGATTTCCTCCCAGTCGAATATGGCTTCCTCCGCATCGGAAAAGGATAGCCGCCTGGGATACCGGTTCTCGTTCGGGGCACGACTACTGTCTATGGCAGGGCTGGGAGAGCTATGCCGACGGCACAACCTCAGGTACTTTTGATCGCCCGTCCTTTCTGATTCCAGCAACGGCCCTTCAAAGTCGGTTTCATCGATTGCCGAGCGGACAGCTGACGGTGCGCGCGACAACACCTCATCGCGAACTTCTGCGCCAATAGCTTGGAGGTTTTGCTCTGTGTCAAGGCCGCTTGGCGAATTTCTCAGCTGGGGTTTCTTATGAAAGAATACTGGGTCTGCAGAAACGGGCTCTAAGGAGGGAGTAGCCTGCAGCCCTCGAAGCGCATCGGGATCTCCACGACGAAGCGCTGCCAGGTATTCTTCCGGCTTCTCCCTCCAGGTGAAAGCCCTACCCACAGTGGCTGGACCGGTCACGGCACCGGAGCTGCGCGCATTGTCGAGGCCCATGCTGAGCCCCTGTAAGTTGTCAGGGAATTCGTCTCTGTTGGAGCTTGATGGCCACCGCGCATGCCCTCTTCGAGTGCCTCCCACAGCATCTTTGATGCGCCCCAGGCCAGACTTGGCGTTTCCTGCCACACTCTTGAAAACGGTTCTGCGGCTACCATCTCGATCACCCAAGCTATCGTAAGTATTGCCGGTGCCCACCCTGTTTGGTGGCGCAGCCTGGGGATCCTCTTGTCGTCTGAACGCGGCCTCGTCGTCTGCTTGTGGCATATTTGCTGTGCGTGACGCGTGACTGGACAAGTCGCTTCGCCCAAGCAAGAGACCGCCCAGCTCGTGGTCCAAATCTCGCGATCCTAGCGGAGCCCTGCGTTGCTTACCGTGCCACAGCCACTTTGATTGCTCGCCATAGGCCAGCTTGATGAACCTATCTAGATCCAGCGTTTCCACGTCGGCTAGGCCGCCCTTATCTTTGCCAGATACCATATCCATGACAATTTCGCCTCGCTTGCCACCAATTCCGGTCACTGTAGAGTTGACAGCCCTCTGAACACCCCATCCTTCGCCGGCGGCAGCCTTGGCGGTTGAGTTATGCAGGCGGAAGAGGGTTTGTCTGTCTAGCCGCCGAGTTTTTTCTAGCTTTTGCGACTTCTGGAAATATGAGATGCCGCGTTTTGTGCTTTCAATGTCATAGACATCTTTTGAAACTGGAGCACCCTGCCAGCTTAGGCGATTCCTGGCACCCATGAGCATACCAAGTAGAGCAGCAACGGTTGATGGACCAAGTATGCCATCAGAGGGCTCATAGTTGTAATGCTCAGCGCCAATCTCGGTCCACCAGTCGCTGATGGCAGCCTCGGTGACGTCGCAAAGCAGCCCATCAATGTACTCGGGCTCTAGTTTGTCAAACATGTATAGCGCAACCTGGCAGAGCTTGACCAATTCCGTCACAGACTGCATAAATGGAATGCGTTCAGATGTCTTGTAGAGCTGGTGAAACTTGGACCTGGTGGCTTCGGGGGGCTCAGCTAGGGTGAGGCCTGATCGACCAGCACATCCTAGGCGTTTCAAGTCCTCATTGACAATGAAGGTTTGGCGGTGTCTTCGGATATCGCCATCCGGGACCGGGATAACAGTCAAGGAGGAAGGAAAGTTGCTCAGGTTTGTAACAAGCAGCTGACCGATGCCAGTCTCCTTGGGACGTGCATGGTACTGATTGGCAGCCTTGAAATAGAGCTGCAGCCGGGCAGACCACAGTGTATTGTCGTCGGGTATAGAGAGAATACCGGCGGATATTCGATCCTTGTCGTCGCCGGTATGGGTGGCTACTACCAGAGTAGGGGATTTTCGAGAGCAGGCCCACTGCTCGACCAGATAGAGCTCGTAGCCCGAGAGGAAGGCCTGGCGCTCGACGAGAGAAACGTGTGGCTCGTTTTGGAGGAATCTGAGAGAAGAGAAGGATTAGAGAGGATTGCATCGGGGTGGAAGCACCATGCCGCGGTAGGCGGCCGGCTTGGTGGTACAGCGTACCGGAACGCTACAGGATCAGGAAAGATGACATGTCTCCTGGGCATGACGGCGGCTGCCAGGGCGTGGGCGGCCGCGTTCTGGATATGCGCATCCGCCGAGGAAGCTGCACCATGGCGCACGGCGGCTCTTGAAGTTGTATGGTCGACAGCCCTCGCAGGTGGTGCGGACTGGAGGTGGTGCGGGCCGTCCACGGGTATGGGCATGATGAAGGAGATGCGGTGAAGGGAAGGGAAAGCCTCGCAGGCAGACGGCAGAACTATAGCGGCATTTTCGAGCGATGCGGGTAATGTGCCAAACCGCTAAACCACGGGCGCAGTGCTGATGTGATGCCGAACGTCGAACGTCGAACGTCGAGCGAGGCGGGAGGGCGCGACACCGAGACGGGAGTTGGAGTTGGAGTTGGGAGTGGCATGTGATGTAATTGGCGGGCTTTGAAGACATGACCGGCATTGGCGTTTTGGTGTGGTATGGACTACCTAGGTACTACTGGACAGTACCTACGGGGACAGTGGGTTAACAGGTGATGATGTAACAGTTAAGAATTAGTACCTAGGTAACTACTAAGGTTACAGGTAGTACCTCTGGCGGACAGTGCTTGTCACAAAAAAAGTTGACAAAAGTAATTGCGCAAGACACGTCCGTGTGTTGGTACTTTGTACATAGGGAGAAGAAGAAAGACGATGAATAACTAAACTGACTGACCTCTCGAGCACACAGAGCAAGCAGACCTGATTCTGGTGGAACTGGATAACTCTAGTGATGCTCAATAGTGGCTAGCAGCACCCCTGGCCGCCGCCTTTTGAAGCTCACTACAAGTTATAGGCAGGTACCTACCACCTACCTCCAACATACGAGGGCCGCTATACCGTACCTACTAATGTAGTAGGCAGTACCTTTAGCTAGGTAGTCCCAGTGGCGTCGTCGACATCACTCAACCAACTTCTTCCTCTTCCATGTCACGCACTGCCGAACACTCAGGGCCTCGATTCGGTGTTGCATATTCGTAGGCCATGCTGTGAAGCAGGCCGCAACCCACCCTTCATTCAAAAATCGGCCGCATCCCCCTCGAAGCAATCACGGCCGTACCTCTCCCCCGCCACTCCCAACCCGTGTCCACACCCGGCCATGGCCGACGACACCGCTTCGCCTTTTGGGCCGCTCTTGCTAGAGCTTGCCAGGATGAGGAAATCGACTCTCTCTGCCGCCATCGATGACGTTGACAAGATCATTGATTTGCTGAGCGCCGCTCGCGATCAGGTCGCCGCCGGTACGAGTCCGCACCCAATACACTTCCCCCAGCATCGAGACTGACGCTGCGATAGAGGACGATAGTCACAGGACAATGATGGCTTTGACAACGCTGCAAAACCCCGTCAAGTCTCGACTCGAAGCGATCAATACAGACTTGAAAGATGTCAACAAAGCGCAAAAGGCATTCGGCAAGGCCCTGGACAAGGTACGATCCTTTTGATGCACCCTCCCACCCACCCATATTCCCGGTGCAGCCATGCCAACTGACGCTCCTGTGTAGGCTCTTCCACAGCGCCATCTTCCCATGGAAACCGATGCCATGGCTGATCAGTCCGATCTGATCAACCGTGCCATTGTCATGCATCTCCTCCGAGAAGGCCAGTTCGATGTGGCTTCGACCTTTGTGCGAGAAGCGCGTGACAACCCCCTCGAGGCCCGTCATTCGTCCCGGCAGACACCCACACCGTCGCAGGTCGACGCAGATGGCGATGATGACATGGATGGGCCCGGCGGCCACGAAGATGACGACGAAGATGAAGATGACGACGATGAATACGAGGACGACTTCATGTGGGGGAAGGACGACCACGACAGCTTCGAAAGCATCACAGCACAACTCGACGGCCGGAACGGCGGGTTACAGGAAAAGTTTTCCGAAATGTATGATATTCTCAGCGAGCTACGGCAGCACAACCTCTCGCCCGCGATCCGCTGGGCGCACGACAACAACGCCCAGCTGGAAGCAAAGGGCAGCAACCTCGAGTTTGAGCTGTGCAAGCTGCAGTTTGTATGGCTCTTCAGGGGTCCGGCCGTCAACGGACTTCCTGATGACGACTATAATGGCCACGAAGGTGCGCTGCTCTATGCGAGACAGCACTTCGGGCGCTTCCAGTCACGCCACCTGCGCGAGATTCAGCAGCTGTGTTGTGCCTTGGTCTTCGCGGGCAACCTTGAGGCGTCACCATATAGCCGCCTCTTCCGGGTCGACACGGCCTTTGAAGAGGTCTCGGCCTCATTCACGCGCGAGTTCTGCTCCTTGCTCGGCCTCGCTGCCGAGTCGCCTCTCTACGTCGCCGTTACCGCCGGCGCCATCGCGCTGCCGCGCCTCATCAAGTACACGACCTACATGCGCGAGAAGAAGACGGAGTGGACGACGGAGAATGAGCTAGCGTTCGAGACGCCCCTGCCGCCCTCTATGATCTACCACCCGATCTTCGTTTGCCCCGTCAGTAAAGAGCAGACAACCGAGGCAAACCCCCCGATGCTGTTGCCCTGCGGCCACGTCATTTGCCAAGACAGCCTCAAGAACATTGCCAAGGGTTCTCGCTGCAAATGCCCTTACTGCCCCACCGAGGGACACATCAAAGATGCCATTCGGATCACGCTGTAAGGTACGCTTGATCGTGGCACGATGTGGAAACTCGAGAGGGCAAATATCTTCAGAGGGAGATGAAATACTCCATGAAGGCCAAGAGATGTGCTTAGGAAAGCACAGTGCCGGCTAGGGCGGAGCGTCTCCGGCGATGTCATCTTCTTCCCAAGAAGCTACGTATGGCCACACATCATGGGTCTTGTGCGATATGTATCACCAGGCATACGCAGGGCCTTGTTCCAGGGGAAACCGGGTGTGTGGCTGCTTTTACCCCCCCATCGGCTTTTGCTTGTTCGATGGCCCAATTCAGGGCAGCGCCTTTGTTTTTCTCCTCCGCTTTCTTCCCTGTCTTGTTGCTGCTTTAATGCGTTTGGAGTTTGACGGAGTTTTTTTGCTCTTCTTTTCTTGCTCATCATTGTATATTCAAGCGGTCAGACACCCCTGTCAAAGCAGACTTTTTAAGTTGGAAACAGAGATTTGATGTAAAAATATCTTGCCATTGTCGCAATAGCCAATTCTCCTTTGCGTATGATGTTGACATTCTCGTACAGATAACGCTCATTACTATGCTGATAATACTCACGTGTTGCACACTAGGACAGGTCGTCATATCAGATTGGCATTTTCGTTTCAAAAAAAAAAAAAAGAATGAAATGTTAGCTGGAGGATCGTCCTCCCGCTACTCAGTACTGGCTATTCTAAATGGCTACTGCGCGCTCCGTGGCTAAACAAAGAGAAAAGAAGAGGCAATTCGTCCATTTCCAAAACAAACACCGTCCTAAAAAAGGAGCAAAGACAAAAAAAGAGAAATACAAATAAAAAAGTGTTCACCGTAGTCTATGTCCAGTTGTCTCCTCCAGATGAAACACAAATACTGTGCGGAAATAAAAAGGATGTGGGCTCGCCGGCCCCTGTGGGATATCATTTTCCTTCTAGGTGTGTGACCGATTGATACGATGTGACCGTAAAAAAGTGAACGGCGGATGTAGGAGCCCGCTCTAAATCCGACATCGCTTGATTGTGGCCGATCGAATAAAACAAGTCGAAAGGGGCAAAGTTGGGCCAACACATTCCAGTCGTCAGGTCGTCACGCAAGTCTCTCAATACACTGCCATTCATGCCGCGTGTCTAGTCAATGGTCATGCGGTTAGGGACGGCAGCCTTGACGTCGTTCAGACTAAAAGACATGGCGTCAGGGCTCTCCTCGACTCGCTTGCTTGATTGTAGATGAGGCTTGAGACCGGCCCCAAAGTTGCGCATGCAAATGATGCCGTTGACAATGGTGAGGATGATGAGAAGAATGGTGATGACGGCAAATGCCGTCAATGACTTTCGCACGGCAATGTAGAAGTCTTTGTAGCCGGGCTGGTAGATACGAACGAGTTTGAAGACGAAGTAGACGAGGCCACCGACATAGCAAACGAGTGTGATGCCCATGCCCGTCTTATTCTCCTTTTTGGTAGAATAGGCGGCGGCGAGAAGAATAACGATGGTAACGGGGATAGAGGCGACTGTGACGGCGAATTCGGGGTCGGACTTTTTGGCGACAACGACGACGAACTGGATGATGAAGCCGAGGAAGAAGAAAAAATCAAATTTGAGGAGAGCAATGTAAATCTGGTTGCGACCGGGTTAGTAATGAACAAGGCATGGAGAGCGAGAGCAAATGAAGCGTACTTGATAGTGGAGGAAGCGCTTCTTCATTCGGTAGTCTGCGCCAATGTTCTTGAGGATATCCCAGGCGAATTCCTGGTAGAGCCTCCAAGCACAGAAGGCCATACAAATGGTAGAGAGAGCAATGATGGCGGGAATGGCGACAAGAAAAGCCTTGATATCGCCCCAGAGGCTGGCAGCGGTGATATGGGGACCAAGAGCGTTGAAAGCACCGAGGACCCCGACAGCGGTCTGAATCTGGTCGACCTGGATGGCGGTGTATACAAGCATGGCGAGGTTGGCGATGCAGACGCCAATGACTTGAATGGTGTTCTTCATGCGGAGCGCATCCCAGACGATGACAAGCTCGTAGAGGAAGCCGAAGATGAAGAGAGTGAGAAAGGTAGGAATGGTGAGGTATTGAGACTGGACTTTGGGTATGTTGACGTGAGGGCCGAGGCTGAGCTGGAATTTGCCAAAGACGTAGGCCTCGAAGCCAAGGCATATGATAGCCTGAAGACCGGTTACAGCCATGAAAGCGGCGGGCCACTTCCTCTTGAGAAAACCAAAATTGTCACGATGCGTGCTGTTGGCGTGACTCGAGGTTAGGCCCTGGCGACCGGCATAACCCTGATGGAAGTCGTCACCAACCATGTTGGCGTTGTGAGCGTAGATGGGCTGGGAGAGCGACTGTTGCGCGTAGGGCCCGTTGGGATAGTCTTGGGAGTAGGCATTGGGATAGACCTGGTTGGGAGGGTAGCTTTCTTGGTACTGCATGCCGTGCTCAGCGAAGCCTGGATCGGCACCGAGCAGCGACTTGCGGGACTCGAGCCTGGTGGCAACCATGGCTGGTGGGTGAGAGGGTCGGCTAGGAGTCGAGCGAGCAGTGGCAGAGTAGTCGAAAAGAGGAGGTATTAAATCGATGGATCAGTAGGCCCGAGGAGGAGCGAGTGCAGGGCGTGCAGTGTCGCGCCGAGCCTGAAATGGTAGATGCAAAGGCGGAAGAGAGTCGTCGTTTGTAGGGCCAAGTTGTCGATACGAGGTGGCAGGCAGGGAGACGTGGGATGAGCAGATGCGAGAGGCGGTTGGGAGTACGAGATGGGGTCGTCGAGGGAAAAAAGCGAAGGGCTGCGGTGAGCGGTATAGAACGGCTTATCGAGGGCACAGGTGGCTAAGAATGATGTTGGAGGATGGCGGAGAATTGCTAGTGAGGTGAAAGGATGGAACAAAGAGGGAGGCGGCTGGTCATGATCTGATGATCTGTGACGGGTTGTTCTTGGCTGTGGTGCAGACGGATACAGGTGCTACCGTATTAGTGTAGGTACCTGGTAGGGAGGGAGGTGCTGTAGGTAGGTACTAGTAGTTGATAAGGGACCAATGTGCCGAGCTAGTTAGCGACCAGACGACAAGCCGGCAAGTGGCTACTAGTAGGCGAGGAACGTTGCGGTGCAAAGGAGTGTAAGAAAGGAGAGAAGAGTATGGAAGGAGGAGAAAAATACGGAGAAGAGAACCGAGAAGAAAAGCGAAAAAGAAGAAGAAAATCTAGGGTCACAGCTACACTCAGCTTGGGTAGTTTATTTAATCAGAGACACGAGGCCAAGGCCGGACGAGGCCTCTTTGAGCGAGGCAGAGAGGAGGGATTTTCAGCAGTACCTCAGCTATGTAGGTAGTAGGTTTTAGTACGCTGTATGGAGGTAGGCAGTACCTGAAAACCCAAAAGGTGTACTCCGTACCGCGCTAGAGCAAACGGTGCCTTGATACTTTTTGTTCCGGGAAAGGTGCAAGGGTCTGTGGCTGTGGCTGGTTGAAACTTGGAGGGGGGGGAGGGAATTGGCGGGATTGGGTGAAGCCGATGAAGGAAGGACATCAGAATCGGTAACTGTTGGAATAACTTTGGGAGTGCGCAATGGGCCGGAGAGGGCTGTTTCGGGTATGTGCTGTGATTGCATGTTGATTTCTCCAATTCGTACGTACATCCGGTGGCATGTCCGTGCCTTGGCTTTTTGTCCGCCTGCGTCTGGTGTGCTCGTATTGCGCAGCTGCGAACGGTGCTAATAAATTTTTACGGCGGTCGGTAAGCCCAGGCTGTAGGTGCCTGCATGCCAACGCGAGGCCAGCAGGAGAGGAGGAGGCAGGACATATTAAAAAGAGTGGGGAGATGGGAAGTGGGGCTGTGCGGGCGGGCGAACTGGGCGGTGCTCTGGGGATGTTCTTAGTGGCTTTGCTTGCTTTGCTTTATTTTATTAGAGTGTGTGGTTGCTAATTCAATGCGCAGGTATAATCTGCACAATTACTACTTCGAATACAGCGCTATTTTATCCGCAAATGCCCCTACGCAGCCAGTCAATCAGCCGGCCAGTCAGCCAGTCAGCCAGTCAACCTCAGCCAGTTGGCCTCGCCATCGCCACCGCAACCGCATGCCCACCGGGCGCATGCTTTAATCAACATGGCTTGTGCTTTATTATTCCATCCAAGATAGGTAGGTCTATACTAATAAAAGATATTGTCCCGGCCAATGCCACGCCTGCTGCGCTTCCCGCCTCCATTCCTTTTCAGCCACACGTCCCTTGAAATTTCTTATCTGACGTCGCTATCCCTCCCTATCTGCTAACTCTGCTGACTCTGCTGTGTGTGTATGTATGTACCCTAATAACCTATGACACAGACAGGCAACAAAAATAGAAAATTCTCACTACAAGACATGCAGCGCGGCGCTCTCCGTGAATGGATGATGGATGACACATGGTGTTACATGTTAGCCACTGGTGACGTGTTAGACGGATGCCTTCACCTACATCCCGCGTCAGTCATCTAGCCTTGACCGTGGAGGAAATCGCCAAAACGAAAAAGAAGAAAAAAAAGACCCAGTCAAGTTACCTCAATCGTCTGCCGAGAACGCGACTATCCAGCCGCCGTCGACACCAGCTAGCTGCCCGCCTGTCGCATCCACGTCTGAAACGCCTCCAAGGAATGCATCCCTTGCGTTCTCGGCCCATCCTTGAAACTCCAAGACCCGAGAAAAGAAAGGACAGTTGATCGACTCGATTATGCTTATGCTGGCTGCACTGAGCCACAACGAAGAGGCGTCCCCATTCCACCAACTGGACTGACGCCTCCTCCTCCTCAAGTCATTTCCCAACAGGCTGCTTTTGGATTATGCGTCGATTTGGCTGACCCCTTTCACTATCATGTCATTCACTTTCCCTCTCACCTCATTCACTTTCTCTCTTGACAGGTCCCGCTGGATAATATGCAGCGTGTAATGAGATATTCCTCCCCCGACTGTCATGGCTCGGCTCCCAGTCTTTTCTCTTTCTACTACCTCCCCTCCCCTTCCTGCCCTGTGCCAGAAACTGCGGCTTGCTATTGAGGTACCCGTCGTCGTCTCGGCCCATCACGCCGACTGATTAGTTCGTCAGCCTTTTAGCCAACCAACTAGAACAAAGCCAAAAGCCACCAGAGCCTGCATGGCCTGACGGATGATTGGCGCCGCCGCGACGTAATATTGCGGCCGTGGAAATACGAGGCGCAAGGTGCATTTACGGATACGTTGATCCAATGCAAGGTTCTGGCCAGCATGCAGGCCCAGCAATAGCTTCGGCTGACCAAGGCTTGCAGCAAATGCAAGCCCTGACTTTGCTCCTCGCCAGTGTGTGTAGTTAGTGCACCAGTGTCAGTAATATCCAACACGAAATAACGCACAGTAAACAATACCGCAGATAGCTGATATTACCATCCAGCACAAATCCCACGGCGCTTGCTCCAACCCACCCCACATTGGTCCATGGCGACATCCCGCCCGCGATATGCGCCAGCGACACCACCCACAACTCTATCATGGCTCACGGCCCGATGCACCTTGACCTACTGAGCTGTTTGGTGCCGGACCAGACTTGACTCATACTGTCTAGCATGGATGTCAAATCCATCGCCATTATCGGCGCCGGATCTGCCGGCCTCGCCGCTGCCAAGTGAGAACCCCGGGCCGGCCATCACGGCCCCCCTCTCCCCCCCCACACTTCTTCCTGCCGCAGCCTCTAATCCGCGAGCCAGGTACCTCATCGCCGAGAAGAAATTCTCCCGGATCGACATCTACGAGCAGCGCGCCACCACGGGCGGCGTCTGGAACACGAGCCCCCTCGACCGCGAACCCGGTTTTCCATCCCGCGCACGACGCCGACCTCGGACCACGAGTATGTCGCCGTGGTCCCTCCCGACTCCGCCTCCGGCGATGATGCCGGCAGCAGCAGCAGCAGCAGTCCGGCCCATGTGGAGCTCGTCTCCCCCGTCTACGACCACCTGGAAACCAACATCCCGCACGGCCTCATGAGCTACACCGACCTCCAGTTCCCGCCCGGCACGCCGCTCTTCCCGGAGCACCCCGTCGTCCTGGCCTACATACAAGAGTACGGCAGAGACGTCGAGCACCTCGTCGCCTTCGAGACCCAGGTCCGAGACGTCCGCAAGACGGCCCCCGCATCTGGCGATGACGGCGGCGGCGGCGGCGCTGCCTGGACGGTCGAGGCGAGGCACCTGAGGACCGGCGCCGTGTCCTCGAAGCGCTACGACGCCGTGGTCGTCGCCAGCGGGCACTACAGCGACCCGTTCGTGCCGGACGTCCCCGGCATCGCCGAATTCGAAGCCGCCCACCCCGGCACCATCATCCACTCCAAATTCTACCGTCGACCGGAGCAATTCGCTGGCAAGGTAGTTGAACCCCCCCCCCCCTCCCAACTTTCTTTTTAACACGCCGTCAACACGCAGAAGGTCCTTGTCGTCGGAAACTCGGCCTCCGGTATCGACATCAGCCACCAGATCGCCACCACGGCGCAGCTCCCCGTTCTCATCTCCGAAAAAGACGCCGCCGCCGCCACCACCACCACCCCTTGGTCTCGCCACGTCGGCCAGGTCGCCGAGCTACTACCCGGCACGCGCGCCGCGCACCTCACCTCCGGCCGGGTCGAAGCCAACCTCGACGCCGTCGTCTTCTGCACCGGGTACCACTACGCCTTCCCGTTCCTGACGCCGCGCCTCGCCGCCGCCGACGGCACCTACGCGGACCGCCTGTGGGAGCACCTGCTGTACGCGCCGGACCCGACCCTCGCCGTGCTCGCCGTGCCCAAGCGCGTCGTCCCCTTCCCGCTCGCCGAGGCCCAGGCCGCCGTCGTCGCCCGCGCCTGGGCCGGCCGCCTCGACCTGCCCCCCGCCGCGGACAGGCACGCCTGGGTTGCCCGCCGCGTCGCCGAGGTCGCGGCCCGCCACACGCTCGGCTTTCCACAGGACGCCGACTACATGGACCGCTTGTGGGAGCTGAGTGCCCGGGCAAGGCCGGATGCGGCGCGCGGGCTGGAGCGCGGCGGCGCGGGGAAGAGCCCGCCGCGCTGGGACGAGGAGACCCGCTGGGTACGCTCGCAGATATTTGCCATCAAGGTCGCGAGTCGCGAGCTGGGGGAGCGTCGCAAGGAATGTAGGACGCTTGCGGATCTCGGTTTTGATTTTAACGCGACGAGAGAGCGGGCATCTACCAAGGTGTAGGAGAAAGTCGTAGCATAAAGATAGAATACACATAGAAGTACACCAAAGTGAGCATGATTTATGATTTATTTCGATATTGCTTTATTTTTTTTTTCACTTATTCTTCTTAGATAATTAGTCTATACCATGGCGGCAACCATGTTGAATATTATCAGAGTAGATATTTATTATTCGTTTACATGCTGTGGAGGGTGTTAGTCAAGGTTGATGTAACACGGTATTCATGTTTACTTACCGCTCGACAGGTGTCAGGCCGAGGATGCCCATACCATTGCGCAGGACGATGCGAGCAGAGTTGTACAGCGCGAGACGGGCCTTCATGACCTCAGGCTCGCTGCCAACGATACGGAGATGGTTGTAGCTAGTGCTCAGTGTGTGGGTGAGCTTGAAAAGGTAGGTGAGGATGGTAGTGGGCTCAAGCGTCTTGAGGACGTTTTGGACCACGTCGGGCCACTGAGCAATGACGCGGAGCAAGTTGACAGCCATGGGCTCAGTAAGAAGAGACAGATCGGCAGCAGCAATAGCCTCATCGCTGAGCTCTGCTTTGCGCTGGATGGAGCACAGGCGGGCATGCGCGTACTGGAGATATGGGCCTGTGTCCCCTTCGAAGCTGGTCATGCGAGACAGGTCAAAGGTGTAGTTATTGATGCGCTTGCCGCTCATGTCTTGGACCATGACCGACGAGATGCCGAGTTTGTCGGCGATTTGCTCCGGGTCCTCGACCTGGGAGTACTTGTCTTCGTTCTTCTTCATGACTTCGTGCATGTGCTCACCGACGTCACGGAGGATGTCGTTGAGGAACTTGACGGTGCCCTTACGGGTACTCATGCCAAGAACGAGACCAAAGTTGACGTGCTGGCATTTGTCAGCAATGTCATCACGACCCATCATGCGGACAATCTTGAAGAACTGCTTGACGTGGAGGTCCTGTTCCGAGGCAATGACATAAATCATCTTATCAAACTTGTAGCGCTCATAACGGTTGATGAGCTCAGAGATATCACGAGTGAGGTACAGGGCGGTGCCGTCCTTTTTGCGAAGAATGGCCTTGCCGAGGGTCTTGCCCTCCTTTCCGGGCACGCTCTTGGTAAAGTCCATGAGAAGAGCACCGCGGTCCTCGTGGGCCAGACCCATCTCCTTGAGCTTGGCGGCAGCTTGCTGCATCTCATCCTCAGAAACCTTGCTTTCGCCAGAGTATTCGTCGAAGTGGATGTTGAGGCGAGCGTAGGTCTGCTTGTATCGTTCGATGCTGTAGTCACGGAAACGCTTCCACAGAGCGATGGCTTGCTCGTCGCCCTCGGTCATCTTCTTGAAGTAGCTGCGGGCCTTTTCGTCAACGCCGTTGTCAAGGATAGCCTGAGCCTCCTCCTCCTTGCCCTCTGCCTTGAGCTTCTCCGCCTGCTCCTTCTCCTCGGCGACTTCCTTGCTGATCTTGACGTAGACTGTGAAGAGATGGTTGATGGGGTCCTTGACAAGCTCGTCCTCGCTGCCGTACTTTTCAAAGCCGAGAGCAAGGACACCGTACTGCTTACCCCAGTCACCCAGGTAGTTGACAGTAGAGACATCCCAGCCCGCGCTTCGGTAGAGATTAGCGAGGAAGCCACCGATGATTGTACTTCTCAAGTGACCAGCATGGAAGGGCTTGGCAATATTGGGACTCGAAAACTCGATGACAATCTTTTGGCGGCCTTTGGAGGGGTCGTTTTGGTCGCGGAGGCCGTTGGCGGGGTTGGAGCCAAAGTCCTTGTTGCGCTGGAGGGCCATGGGAATAACAGTCTTGGCCATGAGCTCAGGCTTGAAGAAGAAGGCGAGGAAGGCTCCATTGTGGACGGGCTTCTCAACGAGGGGGGAATCGGGCCACTGTGGAGGGAGTGTCAGTAAGAATGACGGTGCGTGGCAAGACTACGAAACCCACCTTCTCTAGCCATTGTTTGCCGAGATCTTCAGGCTTACCCTTGATGCGGAGGGCAGGAATGGCAAGCATCAAATCACCTTTGTCGAGAGTGGCGGTCCATTGCAGGACAGGGTAGATGACGGCCTTGTCGGCGCCAGTGATGTCGCTGAGGATGGAGCTGACGTGAGCTCGATAGATGTCGACGGGGTTGATGTCGGGGAAGCAGTTGGGCAGTCTTTCGATGATCGGCAGGTGCGTGAACTGTCTGGCCAGGTTGTCAAAGGACGCGTCGGCGGCCATGGTCAAGGTTGGCGGCGGTGGTCGCGCGGCGTGAAGAAGGCGTCGATGGCGGGGTTGGAGGCTGGTGATGCGACGAGGGGCAACGCCGAGGCGGGAAGAATAGGGAGCAACCGGTGCTCTACGAAGCGAAGAAGAGAGGAGAGAAGCTGGAAAGACGAGAGATTTCATAAACCCGGATCACAAGGGTGACGCGGGGTGGTGGTTGTCAATGAATGGAAAGATGAGCAGATGGGCGGGGATAATGCCGTCCGTGGTTAATTTTTTTCCTTGCGCTGTGCTGTGACTCAGTGCCAAATCGGGGGTGGGCTGCCCTGCTGTTTGTGTATGTGGCCCTGCTGGCAGTGAGTCGGAGTCACTGCTCTTTGCTTCTCAGGAGCAGCAGTAGCAAGTGCCCCGAAGCCGGGCCGCTGAAAGTGGGCGGGCAGCTGGCCAGAGGTTTGTGGTGGGGGCCGTTGATAGCTGTCGGCCTGCCGCTAAAAACTGATTTGATAGGGAGGTCCTTGTCTTTTGTTTGCATCATCAAATCTTCACCTTTGCATTCCCATTTTCAGAGTCAGTTGCTTACCTGTCGCCCTGATTTTTCTGTCCATCGGCTCGGGTTATCGATACTGCGGCCCTGGATAGACTGGCCATGTAAGACAGGGGATCTCGGCCAACAGGAAGCAGTCAAATCCCCCAACAAGCTCAGTGAAACAAAAATGGAACGACATACCACGTAAACCCGAATATGCCGAATTCAAGACTTTGTCGACTATTTCTCCAATTTTGAGGAGGGGAGATTGGCAAAATAAACATCATATTTTACTAGTGAATAGCAGTAAATAAATGTTGTTGCGTGCAGCAAAGGGTGGCACCACCACCAATAGTTCGCTGGTGGCTTATTAGGGCTCTACTATAGTCAACATCGACAAATAGTAGGTACCAACGACTTCCGCCTCCAGGGCGGTTCCCTCGTTAGCCAAGAACAGAAAGGCTTCTCTGCATACCGCACGTCAGCCAAGCCATCCCCAGATCTCACCCTGCGGCTTCCTTCAAACTCGTCCCACTAAGCGATACCCCGAAACCTCACGATGCCTTCCGACAAGTCTCTCCCGCCGCCAATTGGCTTCCTGTCTTACCCAGATGCCCAGGAGGTCCGCTCACCAAAGTATCAGCCGCGCAAGGACGCCAATCCCGTCCTCTCCGGCCTGCCACTCGTTATCGCCTCGAGCCTGTATGTCTGCGCGTCGTCCCTCCCTTCAAGTATCTAAAATCTCTCATACCGTTGAGCAATTGACTGACTGACGCGCGCGCAAATGCCGTTGCTGCCAGTCTAACTCACTCCTCCCTCCTGGCCAAGATCTTCTACAACAACGCGGGCTTGCAAAAGATCAAGGACCTGCCTTTTCTTGATGATGTCCCGTACACCTTTCATGTGAGCATTTTCCTGCGATTCATATTGCTGGCAACTCATCATCTCCCCAACTCCGCAGCCACTTGTAATCCCACTCGGCGACAATGCCCCCATGGTTGAGCTGGGTGACGCCCAGCTCAGCCCCAAAAACAGAGGAGACGCCCATCATTATACCGCCAGCGACTACCATGCCATGTACAAGTCTGGCCAAGTCACCCCCTTGCAAGTTGCACAGATTCTTCTGTCCCTCACCAGCAAATATGCCAAGGAGCCCTGCGTCTACCAAGATGCCTGGGCCGACTCTCACGGTGCCGATCAGCTCGCCCTTGACGCAGCCAAGGCTTCCACCGACCGATGGGCCGCCGGCGCCCCTCTCGGAATATTGGATGGTGTTCCCATTGGCGTCAAGGATGACCTCTCAGTCAAAGGCTACATTAACCACGATGGCATGGCTTACAAGAAGGGCGTCCCCTACTTTCGAGTGGCGGAGGAAACTGTATGGCCGGTACAGGCCCTTCAAGATGCTGGTGCGGTCGTCATTGGAAAGAATAGAATGCATGAGCTGGGATCAGGCAAGACTCCATGACCGCTTTCTCACCCTTTTGTGCTAACAGCTTCTGCAGACACCAACGGTTTAAATGTGAGTATGGGCCGCGATGCACTTGAATGACAGCATGGGAACTAACCAACAGCACAGCCTCTCCAAGGCACACCGACGAATCACCTTAATAATCAGTACTACCCTGGTGGCTCATCATCCGGCGCCGGCTCTTCCCTTGGAGTGGGGGTCGTTCCCATCGCCGTGGGGACCGACGCCGGTGGCAGCGTGCGCTTCCCGGCCGTCTACAACGGCGTGTACGGCCTGAAGCCGACCCATCACCGCACCCTCGAGATGAACAGCACCATGTGCGTGGCCGGGCCCATGGCTGCCAACGTCGCCGACCTGACCATTGCCTACCGCATCATGTCGCAGCCGGACCCCACGACGTCTATCCAGAGCAAGTTTGCCGTGTCGCGGCCGCCCGTCCCCGGCAGCAAGAAGTACATTGGCGTCGACCGCGCCTGGTGGGCCGCATCCGACCCCCGCGTCGTGGCCGCCTGCAACAAGGCCCTGGAGCACTTCACCGCGCAGGGCTACGAGCTGGTGGACATCACCATCCCGTACATTGACGAGGCGCAGACGGCGCACGGCGGCGTGACCATCTCCGAGATGACCGAGGCCGTGCGGCGCGGCGGCGGCGACGGCACGCACTGGACGAGCCTCGTCGGCCCCGTCAACCGGCTGGTGCTCGCGCTGGGCCTCGAGACCAACGCGGCGGACCTCCTCAAGCACAACTCGATGCGGACGCTGCTCATGCGCCACATGGCCTGGCTGTTCCAGACGTACCCGGGCCTGCTGGTGCTGACGCCGACGGCACCGTTCCTGGGCTGGGAGAAGCGGCCCGGCCACGCCAAGCACGGCGTCAGCGACGGCGACAAGACGTTCCTCAGCATGATTTACGTTTTCCTGGCCAACATGGCGGGCCTGCCCGCGCTGACGGCGCCGGTCGCGTTCGTCGAGCCGGACCGCGGCGAGGGCAAGGTCTGCGTCGGCATGATGGCGACGGGCGAATGGGGCGCCGAGGAGGCGCTGCTCGCGTGGGCGGCCGACGCGGAGACGTACCTGCACGAGGTCTACCCGGGCGGACGCAGGCGGCCGGAGACTTGGGTCGACGTGCTCGGTCTGGCTGCCAAGCAGGCGGTATAGAGCAGGCCCTGCCCGCGCGTGCGGCGGAGCGCAAAGTATAAACCAAACTTGTCCGGTAACTACACCGAGAATCTGTCCTGCTTTTAGTCACAGCTGTTTTCGTTCACATGTTGAAAAAAGGGTCGAGGTTGAACCAATAATTTTTAATATATATTTTCTTTGTCTGGATATACTCGGTCGAGCACAGCAGGACGCCGATGCTTTGTCGCTCGCTTATTTGAGGAACTGCGAGGCCATGTTGGCGAGGCCGCCGATGCCGCCGCCGCTCTTCTCCATCTGGGACTTGAAGTAGAGCTTCATGGCGACCTCGGCGGCCTTTTGGATGACGGAGTTCTTCTCGGCGCCGTTGGCAACGCTGCCATCGGCGGCCTTGGAATCGAACAGCTACACATGGTTGGTGATGTGGTTAGTCTGTTTGTCTCTCAGACCGAGTAGGCTTGGGGGGCATTCACCTTGCTAGCTTCGCCCATGGCGAGGCTGACAAAGTCGTTCTTGCTGGCGGCGGGTTCTTGATTGCCGCCAGAGGTGAACTTCTTGAGGGCCTGCATGGCGGCGGCGGTGCCCATGGCGTTGACGCTTGTGTTGTTGTCGCCCTTGTTGTAGACCTGGTCGTGCTTGTCGGCGGCATCTAGGAGGAGGGGGAAGAGGGTTAATGCAAGGTTCCGGCTGGGCATGGGTTGGTTGTAGGGGAGGAAATACCCTTCTCATCGACGTCACCGTTCTTCAAGTCATCCTCCTTGTGGGTGAGAGAACTGAGGACACTGCTGAAGAGATCGCTGTTGCTACTGCCCTGCTTATTGCCGCTGCTGTAATTGGTGTTGTTATTGTTGCTGTTGCTGTTGCTATTGTTGTTGTTGTTGTTGTTGTTGTTGCTGTCTGGAAAAATGAATCAATTAGTTTATTTCTAATGACTTTCAGCCTCACTTTTTTTTTTTGTATTCGTCCTTGTCCCATGAGAACATAAACCGCATCAGCACCTTTGAGTTAGATACAGGGCGGCGGCCGCTAAGCGAGGGGCCGTCGGCCGATGAGGGGTAACGATGAAGCTTCCAGCTCCGTTTGACTTACTCTGACTAGCAAGGAATTCCTTGCCAGCGTTGAGGAAGGAATCCATTTTGGTTTGCAGTCGAGGTATCAAGATGGAAATGAGTACGAGATTTCTTTCCAGGTATTTGGAATGGTTGTCTTGACCGTTTTTGAAAGATGAAGAAAGCGGGGAGCAGGTTGGACGAGAGAGTAGGGGAGGAGGGGCACTTATTATTATTGAGTGACCTTATGACGAAGCTAATTTCAGATCTCGCCCAAGGTAGCGAGCATGGATACGGCATGTCTCCGTGCATCATAGCTTGTCCCCCTGAGCTGCTGAAAAACAAAAGCGACCCAGTTCTTAGGAAGCTACATGCCTCCTACCAGGTACTACATAGCTAAAATGGAGTCACTAGGCAGGGAGAAGGGCGATGGGCGGGGTGGTTTCTCGGCCGTACCACTTATATCATCAGCTTGTTGCAACTGTGTGGCCAATGATGCAGATGTTGGGAGAATTTGTGTTAGCTGGAGGTGATTGCTCTGAAAGTTGCACTGCCCCTTGGTAGCAGGTACGTACTACCTTATGCATGTGCGAAGTATGTATTAAATTCACAGTGTTAATCATGAGGCCAGTGAGAGGTGCCCAACGTGGGGTCATCGCCAAACCTTGACCCGCCACAATCTTGAGCCAGAATAACTAAAAGACTATCTAGTTAGGTAGCCGGTGTAAATGTATGTATGTAACTATGTAGGTATGCATGTATGGACGTAGATAGGTGCGTCCATAGGTACATGGGTACAGGAAGAGTGACGCCGGCCAGCGACCCTCCGACCCTCCGATGCGCGACGCCGATGAGCTCCTACAAGGACAAAGAATGACGGCATGCAAGTGAGCTTACTTCTCCCCACATCCCACCACTACTATTCATCCGCCGCGAGCTGAAAACTTGACGTTGAACAATTTTTCGATGACTTCTGCTTCAACTGGGAATACTGGGACAGACATTTATTCTCACGGCTAGGCTCTACCATGTCCACCGATGCGGAGAAGGAGCGGGCTGCCAGACGGCGCAGGGACAAGGTCCAGCTGTCGTGCAATCTGTGTCGCAAGAGAAAGCAAGACCGTTTCCCTTTTTTCTTCAGTCGAGCGTATCGATTTACCACGGACAAATGCTAACAGTCAATTTAGACTTCGATGCAATCGAGTGCAGCCCTGCTCGAATTGTTCCTCCCGCGGCCTGGCATCCTCGTGCGCCTACCCCGACAACAGCAAAATCCCCTCTGCCACCACCACCTCAACCACCGCCAAAGCTGCGGGCAGCTTCCAGGACCGCATTAATCATCTCGAGGGCCTCGTCGTGCAGCTCCTTCAGCAGGACCAGCATTCCAACAAGCCCGCCACCGCCGCTCCCCAGCTATGCGCCCGATGCGCTGGGCCTCTGGGAGCTCATCCTCTCGCTTCCCCCACCACAGCGACGACGACGACAACGACGACGCCTCCGTCCATGACCTCTCCCCCACCCCCTGCGACATCCGCCCCCTCCTCCTCTTCTTCTCACGCGCCCATCGATGTCGGGAAGCTCCAGATTGACAGCGCCAAGAGCGCCTACGTCAGCAGCCCGCACTGGAGCGCCGTCCTCAGCGGCCTCTCCGAGCTCAAGAGCCTCTGGCCGACTGCTGAGAGCATCAGCGACCACTACGATGACCGAGAGGATGACGACTTCTTCCCCGGCGACCAGAGCGAGAATCAATACTACGACCCGGAGCCTTTCGCTTCCAGCGCCCACCAATCGCCCCTGAATCAGATGCCGACCCCGCATCTTGCAACCCACGGCAAGAGACGATTCCAGCTGCTGTTTGGCGGCAACAGGCCTCAGTCGCGCGATGAGATCCTGCAGACCATGCCGCCGCGTGAGGATGTAGACCGCCTGGTGCTGCTATATTTCAATAACTCGATGCTTCCGCGTATGATTTCCCTCTTTGTAATCATGCATACATATATTCTGTTGACCGACTAACACCTATGGTATCTGCCCCAGTCGCCATCATTCATTCTGGGAGTTTTCTCTCACAGGTATGGGACCCCAATCTTGCCCTAACGGCTGTATCCAACCCCCTTGGCATATACTAACGACCTGTGCGTCTACTAGTATGAGAAATTCTGGAAGTCACCCCACGAGACACCGATACTCTGGATTGCCCTGCTCTTCTGCATCATCAGCATCGCCAGCCAGACCGAAGCTGCATGGTCCCTCTACGCCTACGGCTCGCTTCCTCCGCCTCCTCATCCGTCATCCGCTCGTATCCCCGATGCCCCTCCATCCCAGCCTCCCGCGCCGCTCTCCTCGCCGCTCTCCTCGCCGTTCCCACTGCAGACACCCCCTTACGTTGACCAGGTCGTCGCGTGCCTCCTCCTCGGCGAGTACACCAAAGGTGGCGCCCACGCGCTAGAGGCCCTGCTGCACTATCAGTTCATAGAAGTCGCCAACGCCGCCGACGGTCACGCCGACGCCTGGCTGCTATCCGGCGTCGTCACCCGCCTCGCCTACCGTATGGGTTACCACCGCGACCCCTCTCACTTCCCGTCCTTGAGCGCCTTCGAAGGCGAAAACCGTCGCCGACTGTGGATAACTGTACATGCAATGGATGCCATGGTCTCAGCACAAATGGGCCTGCCGCGCCTCATCAAAGCCGGAACTGCCGATGTCCAGCTGCCCCGCAACCTGCACGATGCCGACTTGGCGCCGGGATGCAGCGCGCTGCCGCCCGAGCGCCCCTGGTCCGACCGCACCCCGACTCTGCACCTCATCTGCAAGCACCGCATGTTTGTCGTCATCGGGGCCATAACCGACGTCAACATGAGCGTCGGGCCCGAGTGCCCACCGCTGACCATCGCGCGCGAGCGGGAGCTGACCGCTCTCATACAGGACACGTACGATGGCTTACCAGAACAGTGCAAGTTCACCGGCATGCTCGGCTGTGTCGCCGACAGGGCTGCCGACGTCATCCATCGTATCGGTGCTGGCGCGCTGCTGCAAAAGGGACTCATCGCTATCCACTGGCGGCGCATGATGGCGCGCGACGCGCGCGACGAGGCCGAACAACTGCGCGTTGCCGACGCGGACGCCGCAGACGGGGCGTACGCCCGCCGCTCCTACATCGTCTGCGTCCGCGCGGCACTCAAGGTCCTCGGCTACCAGACCATCATGGAAGGCGAGTCCCGCCCCGGCGGCGCGCTCTTCCCGCAGCGCATCCAGGCGTCATCCGTTCTCAAGCACGAGTTCCTCATGAGCACCGTCCTGCTCTGCCGGCACATGTACCGCGTCGTTGCCGGGCCGTTTGGCTCCCCGCTGCTTGAGGCGGTCTTGGAGACTGCCGGCAGCGGCACCTGCGCAGCGCGAGCCGGCAGTGTCGATGCAGACGAGAACGACGACGAAGCCCTCCTCCCGGAGCCGCAGGTTGTCGAGGCGGCGCTGCGGCGCTCGCACGGCATTTGGCAGAGGGGAAGCGTCGTGTCAGCAGAAGCGAGGCGCATCGCGTCCATCCTCGATTCCCTCTTTCGGAGGCTCGGCACGGCTACGTCGCCGCGCGCTGGTGGGCTCGGCTTGTCGTCCCCCTCGCCCTTTGACGGCATCGACCCAGGCCTTGTCCTGCTAGATGAATTCGGGCTTTTGCAGCATTTTCAGGACATGAATAGCTGCTTCGACGTGTAAATGAATCACCCTTTCCCTTTCCGGAGCAAATGACTCTCCTCTTTTTTTTTTTTTGTAATTATTTTATTCAAGATACCCGGGCTTATGTATAATGATAACCCATTCACCGCACTGCTTCCTCTTGCGCCCAATCCATAGCTGACCAGGCCTAAAAGTTCGAGAAAGAACAGCAAATAGCGAGACAAAAAAACACACAGGCCGTCAGTCGTATACGCCGGCCGTCATTTCGTAAACATGCAGGTTATGCATCCCGGCGCTACTCTGGTATAATGTAGCGCCCATCAATGCAACCGAAAAACAAAAAATAACACCAATGCACCTTTTTAAAAGAAGATCAATGCGCCAGAGTCCTGTCGCTTGTATATAATGGCTTTCGTTTTTCCAAAATAAAATATGATAATGGTATCCCTTTGTTCTATCGCTGGGGGGGTGGGGTTGTTGAAGCTGCCCCATATTTCAGAGCTGTCGTCGTATAGCAGTAATGGTTGTTCGTCGTTCATCCAGTAAAGGGCGTTGATCCAAGGACATAATGATGATAATGAAAATAATGATGATGATAATGATGATGATTATGGTTCGTCGTGTCAGCTTGGAGGACCTAGGTCGGCCGAGAAGAGCGCCTGAGAGCCGCCGTGCTGTCTGCTGCGCTTCTTCTCCTTCTTCGCCCAGCGGAGGCCGCAGGCGTTGCAGAGAGTCTTGGGCCCGCTGGGTCCCTTGCGCCATTCGGGAGAGTCGAGCGTGCCTGATTGTGAAGAACCTAGTTAGAAGGGATTCCAGAAGGGAGGGGGAGTATCAGCTTGATTGCCCAAAACTTACCACAGTCGGTGCACACATATTCCTCCGACATCTTGATCTTCTTCTTCTTCTCACCGATTCGGCCGTCACGATCCTTCGGGATTGCGATGCCGGCATCGCCCTTGATGAGTGCGGGGCTGGTATTTCCCGTCGTGATTCCGTGGCTGCGCTCACCTTCCACGTAGCGCAGCCCGGTGAGCATCTCGATCGTGTCGATGTGGGAGGCTCCCTCGTAGCGCGCCATCTTATCCCGCAACGAGTCCCGCCGGCCGGTGATGGAGGCGTCTTCCAGGTTTTCCCTCGTGAGTGCGCCGTTGAACATGGAGAGGCCGTCGGACGTGCCCGTCATCAGCGTGTCACCGTTGCCGGGTATGTGCAGTGGGGTGGAGGACGCGCCGGCAAACTCAGAGGGGGTCATGTTGGAGCCGGGCGCGGACTGGCTCATGGTCTGCGAGAGCTGGCGGGACTCATCGGCGTCCGCCTGCTCCTCGCGCTGCAGCTCGGCGATCCGGCGCTTGAGGCGCTCGTTTTCAATCTTGTGTTCGAGGAAGGAGTCGAGAAGGGCGGCGTTTCGGGTGGGGTACGGGCGCGCGACCATGAAAACGGCCTGGCAAAACGGCGACTGGTTGCTAGGGTTAGGCGCAAACTTTGCGGCGGCGATGTGGGCGTGGCCAACGGCCTCGAAGATGGTGTACCGGCCGTCCTTCTTCTTGAAGCGATAGAAGATGCGCAACGGGTTGCCGGATGCGATTGACTCGTTGAGCTCGGAGACGAAGACGCCCTGGTCGTCGGGGTGTATCAAGTCCTTGAGAAAGACGTCGCGCAAGTCGTCTTCGGCGTAGCCGGCAAGGTCGGCGACGCTGCGGGAGACGAACTTGAGGCGGCCGTTGGCGTCGAGGATCTGCAGCCAGTCGCGCAACTCCTCGACAATCTTGGCGGGCCAGTTTCGGCGCTTGGTGAACTCGTTGAGGGTGCTTGTGCCGGGGTTGGTGAGTTGCATGGGTTGGGGAGGACCGTCGACCGGGGTCGGGCCTCCTCCGGGCATATTGTCGGGTCCGGGACTGGTGGCGACAGGCGGGCTGATGGGGTTGGCGTGGCCATTGCCCATCATGGACTCGAGAGCAAAGTCGGGGTTGAAGGCGTCGCCAAGGGACGGGTCGGCAGAGCCAAAGGCACCCATACCTAGGTCTGAGGTGAACTCGCCAAATAATTGGGCATCGGCGAAGCGCATGGCCTCGTCGGTGTCAAAGGCACCAGAGGGGTCTTCATGGCCGACAGGGGCGGAGGACATGATGACGGGATGCTGAGAGGCATCAGGGAGGAAGTGCAGGTTCAAGTTCTGGAAGGCTGTGTAGCCGTTTGGCGGCGGGGGGTGTCCCTGGGACATGATGGAGGAGCCAGGCGCGCCAGCACTGGCATTTGGTAGGCTGGTTCGTCCGGACGCAGCAGTTCCCGGGCGGGCAGGGTGTCACTTTGTGGTATTTTTTGTCGTTTTTTGGTCGCTTTTTGGGCTGGCCTGGCTGGTGGGGGGGGTGCGTGCCAGAGGCGGCGGCGACGATGAGAACAGGCAGCGAACTAGTTAGCCGTTTCTTGATGGCGGCGGCGGATCCGGGATGCAGGGCGGGGTGGCATCTAGGTGATGTCGAAATGTCAAACGGGTCGGGTCTGCCGGGGACACCGGAGAGGGGATGATGGGCCAGCTGTGGTAGGACGAAATGACAAGTCGAGAGAAGATGAAAAGCAGAAAAAGAAGCCCTCACGAGGCGGATGTGGAGGGGAGGAAGGCTTCTGGGAAGAGTTGGAATTACCTGGAGCCCCGGCCAGCGTTTTAGCAGCGCTTGGTGTGCCTGGCGGTGCTGCTGGTACCCTCTTCGGTACTGGCTCTGGTACTGGTACAGTGCTAGACACTGCTAGCCAGGGAACGGGTGATGGTAAGCGGGTTCGCGGGAGATGGTGCTCGAATGCTACTAAAAGGTCTAGACGGTGTCTATAACTTTGTAATGTGGAGGGAACTTTGATGGAGCATAACTCTTTTGCAACTTGTTAGTAGCCGGGACGACGAGAGCGAGTTGCTGTGCTGTTGGAATTGCACAGTGCAGTGCAGGTGTTGGCGAGGTTCCCAAAGCCAAAGGGACAACGCGCGGAGCAAAATGTCCTTCTTTATTAGTAGCCGGAGTATGGAGTAAAAAGTGGACAGTCAACTGTGGTGGCTTTCGTCACAGCAGCCCGAGGCACAGAGAGGTAACTCGCTCGTTTGGCAGAGAAGAAGAAGACATTGGGCCAGATTCTTGTGCTTGTCGAGGAGCAATACCAAGATATAATAATGAGTTATCAGTACGGTGTCCTTGGCGTTCTGGTTCCGTTCCGGTGGTGCCCGTTATGAGCACAGTGCCGAAGGTACCTACAGGAGGTACTTGGTCGGACGTCTCCGTAACGTACGGAGTACATAGCCTTGCTGCATGCTGGACACTGCACTGCAGGGAATTTCATTGTGGCGCATCGAAATGTTGCTGATTGGCATCCCTTGGCCATCGCCTTCCCTGCAGTCTCCCGCCAATTGCTATCCCGGTTGTCAAGCCTCTCCAGCCACAGCTCCTCCTTCGGACCTTCAGCCACTCACCCGCGGCGTCAAAGAACTCATTTCTCACTTTTCATTTTATGCTGGTGATGGGATCTATTCAGCTTATGTCTCTTCCGCTTGGTGATGTTTCTACCCTGTTCGCGGGCGGGGGGGGGGGGGGGGGGGGGGGGGGGGGGGGGGGGGGGGGGGGGGGGGGGGGGGGGGGGGGGGGGGGGGGGGGGGGGGGTGGGGGGGGGGGGGGGGGG